>JAUTBT010052442.1:0-15695 GCA_032361225.1 Lepetodrilus schrolli | reverse complement strand
TGTTACTGCCATTGTTATGCACTGTTACTGCCATTGTTATGCACTGTTACTGCCATTGTTATGCACTGTTACTGCCATTGTTATGCACTGTTACTGCCATTGTTATGCACTGTTACTGCCACTAAGTGTACTACATGTATGGTAATTGACCTCAAAGAGGATCAAGCAGTCGGATAAATTAAGTGAAGAAAATATATCAGTAAATATTGATTAGGACGTAAATGAATTGAGGAGTTGATTATAAAGAGCGGCATGAGTGGGCCCTCGTGTGTCTGGTGTTGTGTTGCTGTCAGCTATGCACACATCTACTGATCGCCGAGCTTCCTGTATAATGCAGGCCTTTGAAAGAGATCCAGAAAGTCGTAACATTCGGATGTTTGCGTGTAGGATTCCACAAACATTTCCTATCGGATCTCGTAGAGAGTTACGGCAACAAATTAAAACCTGACCTACAAATCAGCTTGCAAGTGGCATGGGAATTGCCTCAGAATAGTCCGTTATGTGCGTGCATTTGGGCCTTTTATATTGATCGATACGCATATCGATATAAACATTTGAATTCCCCAACTACTTAAATGGAAATATATCAGTATTATGCGCTTATTGGAACATAGAACATAAGTAATGTTGCTTCAGTGTTTGCACGCACGCGATGAAAGAAAAATGCCTATAAAACTAAACTCTTAAACTCTATTTCAGAAGATTGAGGTAGTTATACAAAGCGAAACATAAACTCGGAATATCTCCTGTTAATAGTACAACGATGACTGCACATTTCGAATTCCAATTATTAGCTAATCAATTAAGCGCAACAAAGATAACCTACTTAGAAGTATAACATAGGGGATAAATAGAGCAAATTCAACACCTCCCTTGACAGATGAACCGCTTTTGTTTGTTCTCTGTGTGTGTATTGCTCTCTATATTGGCCTCCCGACGCCAGAAGCAGGAAAGAGCACGCCTTCCTCGGTAACGATAGCATCGGCAGCTCCTCGCTTCAATCATCTCCGGAGGAATTGCGACGTATGCCTTGAGAGGGTTAATCTCTAGAATATTGTTATTGACCACTCACCGCCTTTCTTCCACCACTGATGTGGTGACCACACTAACACACACTCTGGATTTAACACAACATGTCCGCAGACACATCAAAACTGGAGCTTCCGGTTACGAAATGTTTCGAGCAGACGTCAAAACGTACGTACAGTGAAACATGTATTTTTTCATAATTAAATTGCAAGAATTATAAAACCTTTTTTGGGGGGTTCAGCAGGCGTGTTTGAGATTCGGTCTGCTGCCATCGGGGAAATATGTTTTATTCAACGGATGTAACTAATTATACAGATACTGCAAGGGTGATGTTAAGTTTGTTGTGTCAAGATAAAGTAAACGAAATGCCGACAGAGACGTGATGATAACAGGGGTCTGACGCTAACGGGGTTCTGATGATAACAATGATCTGATAGTCTGATGATAACCGTTGTCTGATGCGGGTACATTGCGCCACCAGTCAGGTGAAGGTTCATTGATGTTCATTGAGTGAATCCACCTGGCGCCATCTATCCAAGTCGACGATACCTTTCTGACAGCTCTTCAGTGTAGCTGGTGTGGTGTGTGCTTCATAGACACGTCACCCTTCAGCTAAGTGGAACTCGTCGAAACGTACATGAGAACACACAGCAACTGGTCCGCGTGCACACCAAATGTCTGCCAGTTGTTTCCAGTTGTTGCCAGTTGTTGCCATCCCGTGGTGATCAGTGATGGTTTCCCGTGTTGATCAGTGATGGTTTCCCGTGGTGATCAGTGATGGTTTCCCGTGGTGATCAGTGATGGTTTCCCGTGGTGATCAGTGATGGTTTCCCGTGTTGATCAGTGATGGTTTCCCGAGTTTCCAGTACATGAGCAGTATGTTCGCTGCCCCTGGATTGCATCTAGATTGTCGCTTTGTTGCCACTAGGTTGCCACAAGACTGCCACTGCATTGAGATGCAGGTACAGAAGGCTACACTGTGTACAGACAGGCAGTGCAGAGTTGGTGCAGAGTTTTCCCTCGTATAACAGCTGTACACCTGAATACAGTATTACAATACCCCTATATGAATGGAAACAAGAAATAAGGAAAATCTATTTTAGTTTATTCAGCAGGTTTTGTTTGTGTCAAAGAAAAGATAGTATTATGGTAAGCGAGTGAAAGAGAAATATATAAAGAACTGGAGTGATACGTGTGTGTGTGTGTGTGTGTGTGTGTGTGTGTGTGTGTGTGTGTGAGTGTGTGTTTTTGTGTGAATGATATGGAGAGAGGGAGAGGGAGAGGGAGAGGGAGAGGGAGAGGGAGAGGGAGAGGGAGAGGGAGAGCGAGCGAGAGAGAGAGAGAGAGAGAGAGAGAGAGAGAGAGAGAGAGAGAGAGACGCGTATATATTAGTCAATCACTGGAGTTATGCTCTGCCCTGCCAAAAGAAAGGTACTCTACGTTGATTTGGAGGTGTGTTTTTTTCTCCATACATCAACAATAATCTGAGATTGAATGCTATTCTCGTCAGATGCGCTTTATGTGGGCTTGCTGATATTCAGACAAATTGAATCTCTTCTTTCGGTGTTACTTATATTTGATTTTCTTCTCTTCTTTTTATTTCAGCTGACCCGGCAGGATTAAACATGCTGTGTAACAGCAATGTCGGGGAGCAGCTGTATATCGGGGACTACATCTCCCTGTACTCCATGGAGACAGAGGGATACATCTACAGTCTCCAGTCCAGGTCAGTCCATCTGTCATTCCATATGTCAGTCAATCTGCATGACGTCTTTAGGTGTGGTCAGTATACTTCCATTGGCTCGCGAAGTGGACCCAATACTTTGGTAGATACATCTGTTTAGACCTAAGGCGTATTATTACCGCGATTTATTAATTGCCTCTACATAACCAGCTGCGGTTTTGTAGCACTATTTTGTGCCCTATCAATATGTTTACGCTTCATATTTGACACCATATATCAACGGACATAGTCTAGTATCATTTGAATACACAAAGAACGAATCATATTCAATTCAGGATTTTAAAATGCATGTAATTCATAAATAAACGAGAGGCAGGCATGGATAACACCTCCAATCCATTCACTAACCATTTCGCTTCAACTCTGCATACATATTTTCCCAAATGTTCAACTCTTTCCTAATAATCGAGAGGCTTTATGTTGAATTTCCCAACATTTCAAACGCATTCAGGCCGCCATATTGGTTCACTCTAAAGCTCCATGCAGCATCGAGACGTATTACGTGATTAGACATAATCTGGGTGCCAAACTAGACGCGCACGTGTTAAGAACAATTTGTTCTGATGGTAGCAACTAATGAGCATGTGCGAACGGAAATACTAATCTAGTTTGCATATCTCAGCTCTTTATCATATTTTAGAACTTCAATGATTGTAAATTCAGCAAAAAGGCCCCCCGAGTGAGTATATACTTGATTTTATGTATATTTATTACTTACAACTTTAAATTGTTTGAAATGCAAAATATATTACACTTCAATGATTTTGAAGTTAATGCCAGAATGTTCTGACTAGTGATACCAGTAGGTAGTGTTCAGTCGTAGATTGTCTTTGTGTCAATGGTATGGCCCTATAGTGCCGCTCTGACCCCAAATACATAAACAAGCATCGCTCCAGCAAACGAATCATTGCTATACAAGCATAATTTGCAGGTCTTTAGCCCATAACAACAATGACCATCGTATACACGTTTCGTCTTCCAATTATCTTTTTAAAAAGAGGCAACATATTTTACAATGCTGTAGGTATACACGGTATTGTATTAATTGTGGAATTTCAATAGCCTAGTGACGCGAATCTTGCATATAGGTCAGAGGTCAGAAGTTCGAGTTCAGAGGTAATAGATAGTAGTATCCATCTAAATGTACCCCGTGACCTTGACCTGTGATGACGTTGAACGTGGTATATTACGTGTCTGAAATTATTGCATAGCTATACTGGTTGTTGTATATGCAGAACGGCACTCCTCATTCATACACATTGAAGGTGAAACAGTCTGTCTGTATACTGTAAATCAGGAAATGAATGCGAGCAGGATATTAATGCGGAAAATGCGATTAGCTTATGGTCGCATTTATTTCCTACGCATTATGGAAAATAATGAAAGGTACGTCCGGGAAAAACATGAATAGAGGCCTGGTCGATCGCATTTAATTGTTGTCGCATTTATGTCTAAATGCTTGAGGTCGCATTAAACTTGTGACGCATTAATTTCCTGATTTACAGTAGGCTTTGGAGCTATCTTGTTTCTGAACGTGCTACTTTCGCTACATCCCATCTTGGAATAATGAACAATGAACAAAGAGCGGCGACGTCATGACAACACCTCGTCATAATAGTATTACGTCACAGTAATACTACGACACCAATGGATTGCCAAAATTTATCAATTTTCAGGTTTAGATAATAAAAGCCTTCGTAAGCTAGACGTCTCTTGCTCCGAGGTTTGGCCCCGATTTCTCGAAACAAACTTGAGTCTGGGTTTGAATTTTCTCCGAGTCAATGGGAGAAATCTGAGCTGAGCAAAATCTCAAAGTTTGTTTCAAGAAATCGGTCCCGAGATTAAGACACGTTTGAAGTACGATTGCAAGCTCAAGCTCAAATTTTATATGGGGAGTTGTGAACAAAACCTTGAGTTGAGCATGAGTTTGTACTAAAATTTGTTCGTAATCTCGGGGCCTGAGTGTTTAATTGTGTGTTTAGAGTACATGCAGACATTGGTAGCTTATTTCGTTTTTCTCTCTCTCCAGATTATATGAACCATGCTATCGGCTATTATAAGTTGGTTTAAGTAATGATTGATTTAAGTAATGATTGATTTAAGTAATGGAATTATGCATAAAATGGTAAGATTTGGTGTTTTGGAAATGTGCATCACCCTTTATGCCAGAAGTGTGTTAACAATCATAGTTTAATTGTAGGCCTATCTAGGCTAATATTAACCTCACAAAACAACTCTTTCAATGAATAATATAAATGAACCTCGAGTGGTACTAGAAAGTGACATAATATTATTAGCAAGGGTACAAAGCATAATAACAACGATATGATGTTGTTAATATATAGTGCAAGAAACCACTTAATGCAATAATTACCACAGTCAATGGATCAGCTTTCACTCACATGGCCTTCTCAGCTCCCCGGGGAGTATGTTAGAATATCAATGCAGATATATGTAGTCCCATTAATCCATAACCAGGTTTCTTAGGAAGTTGATTGTAGTGTCAAAGTTTTGGTATGTTTTGGTGTATGAAAAATCCAATGACACAAAAGTGCAAATGGCTGACCCAATCCTAAATTCACGTGAATCCTATGGCCGACAAAAACGCACATTAATCCATTATACTAGTAGGCCCTAATAGTATATGGCCGGCAAAAACACTGACAGTAGCTTAAAAACCTCGTAACTTTTGAACCAAAGACGACACAGGAACACCATAGTGGTAGGCCTACTCTACGCAAATACCGTTAGTTCTTAAATGATTAAATACATCTGGGGCAATAAATAGGATATTAAACTGTGTTATATTTCATATCAACTTTATGTCCCTCGTGAAATGAATTATATTTGCACTCGCTAAAGCTCGTGCAATATAAATCATTACATTCGGGACATAAAGTTGATATGAAATAGAACACAGTTTAATATCCTCTATATATGTTATGTGTGGTGATTTTAGTGGATGTATTCAATTCGTATTCATTAAATACGACTGTTGCATGGCTGTTCTTACAATCAATGTAATTCATGATATATCGATATACTGTATTTTGATCACTTCGTCTTCGTCTGGTTCAATGTTCGTGGTCTTGGAAATAAAGACATTTCGTTGAGTTAATAAATTCTTCTCCTTTCCCTTTTGACCAAGGAATGCATGAATGTCATTAGAGACCTCCGCTTAAAGTTCTCTCGCACGAATTCGGAGCAGTTAAATAACGATAACGGAACTCATTCATATGCATTTCGTTTTCAAGAATGATTATGATAAACCACTCATAGTGGAACCAATACAAGCATAAACTGTCATTTAAACGTGCACATTGCCGTACTTCAAGCAGAGTTCTAGGAATTATTTTGATGTGGTCTGGATGCTCTTGCATGGTATGAAGTTGTTGTTTGCATTGGAACTACAATCTCAATTTAAGGTACGCGATCAGACCATTGCGGGAACAACCCCGATGTGGCTTTATTGGTATTGATCGATCGTATGTAGTATAGTTATATTTGCAAGAATCCGCGCTCAACAGCCACACAAAACTATCGAAATAAATTCTATTTCCTGTGGAACAGTGTATATCTTTCTATACTGCCATGCATTGGGCCAGAACTGAAGGTAAAGTCATTTGTTATACATTTACCATGAACTTTGCCCGTGTTTGTGTTTGTATTTGTGTTTAGTATAACTAAAGATTTCTGTTCCAAGTTCCTTTGATCAGGTGAACGAATGCAAACCTAGGATTTACCACTTGTTTTTTCATTTTGCATGCTCTGTGCTGGTGTTACCTTTCAGTTCAGGATGATCTGATGATATTTCTCATATCACATCACGTCAGTTTTATTTGCAGGAGGAAACTCTGCAACACCTGCAATTGCATTTGTTTGTAGTGGTGATTATTAAATTGAATTTTAGTCATTTTTCAGAGTTTTTCACTCACAAACCTGCTAGGACCAACTGGTACTGATGAACCAATGTTCTAAAACTATACTACATCGTGCACTTTCTGTCATGGCCGATTCAGAAAGGTACTTGATGCTGGGTTCGAACTCATGTCTCTGATGTTTGATGATCTTCCACTGTACTGGGTACCACCTACTATTATGATGTGGGTGGTAGCGCAAAGGTACAACGCTTGGACCGGAGACAAATCTAGTCATGGGAGCTATGGCATCAATGTTCACAAAGTTTACCATTCTGACTCGATCATGATAGAATATTGCTGGATGTTTCCTGCTGACCAATTAAAAAAATAATAACAAATTATGATACACAACTTCATGTATTGGAATGCTTCATGAATTTGCAATGTCTATCTCAAGACCAGGGCGATCCCATGTTTTACAGCTGGCAAAGATGTAAACCTAGACGCACGGAACACCAGTACAACCAGTTGATGAAACTAACGCTAGTTGATGATATAGGTCATGGAAAAACAACAGGAGAGATTTTTTATTGACCGTTATATTTATTGAAAATGTTTGACCTTGACCTTGTAAGGTGAAGATTGCAGTACATCCAAGTGAAGGTCGTCCATGTGGTTAGGAATACTGTGTTTTATTTAAAGACTTCACAACAATGGCAGCCATTCAAATTGTATACAAAAACAAACGAAAAAAACTCATACAAAATGGTTTATTAAAACATGCTTCTTACTTTCGCTCTCATTCATACAAAATATACAAAATCCTGATCCATTCGTAATTTAACGACACAGATTGGGTCCTAGCCTAGCTGTACCTCTGTAATAAACATGCAACGAAGTATCGGCCTAACATGTTAGACTTCAAAATATTAAAATGTCTAAAATCTGAACACAGTCTTGATTTCTAACTTCTCATTACATGAGAACTTGGGTAAGTATTAAACATTTCAGAATATATTGACGGACATTTACCAAATTTCACGAACTAATCAAATAAAACAACAATACCTATTAAAATTAATGAAGAATTTAAAAAGAAAAACTGTTTTAATGATTGTACATAGTTCAAAAAACGTGGTATCAATATAGAAATGTAACTAATAACTGTCAATGTATATAATATCATCATATAATATTGAAAATCTTCTTCTAGTATCAATTTGTTGATTAAAACATCTACTGCAATATCTCACACAAAATACACAAGTTAATATTTGTATAAAATTCAAACTGCCAGAGTTAGCTATACAATAGAGAATAAAACAAAAATAAAACACTTTTATTAAATAGTGAAAATTTACTATTTTATACAATATATGAAAAGCCATTTTTTTTATGAAGACATTGATTTACTATATACCAATGTCAGACTAGTTCGCGCTTATTTTTGGCCACATTATAATATAATATACACAAACAGTAAAGTAAAGTAAAATATATTATTGCTGAGAAGTAACAAGTGGTATATTTTTGTTGTATATTTTGAATGGTTCCATGGTTTGCATATAAATTTTACCAGTACTCATTTTAAAATCAAAGAAATTTGTCTAGTGCTCTAATTGTGTGGTATCGAGAAATATTTTTTTTAAATTTTAATTTGAGCGATTTCTGGAACATCTGGCATGCATTATAAAATAAATTCTTTACATAATTCAATATACAGGATTGATTATATATGTTTAACATGAGCTCTATAGGGATGGACATTCAAACAACATTGTAAAATGGAACATTATATTTTCTCTACTTTTTACAACATAAATCCAGCAGCAGTGACTATAGATTTAAGCAGTTGCAAATTGCATCTGCAGTACATGTTTCTACCCTTACAACTTTCAGGACTTTAAAAAAAAGAAATACACTCCAAGACTCCAACACAATGTTCTACCTTTTTCCTATAATCATTTGATCAACTAAATAAAATTTATCTATGTTAGGAACTCATATATTCCATACGAGAGTAAAAACAAATTACTTCAATGTTGCACATGGATCATTATCATGGATATAAAATAATATTCCTTTATGCTTGTTTTCAACAGGTTATGGTGGTGAATAAAGCTCAAATGGAACACTTATTTCATACAAAAAAAACCAAAACATTTCATACATAAAAAAAAAAAGGCGTATATCTCACAATCGGCCATACAAAGTGATAAACTATTTACATGTCCATAGAATTCTACACACAAAAGTCCACCCTCAAATCCTTCTGATCTGTGGGCAGCGATCTCCTATATACATTATGTATTGTTAAGTGGATACAAATCTACATACAATATTTGCATAGCTAACAAATATGTACATGAGCGCGGCTTACACCCACACCATAAACAACGCATTTCATCTTAAACATCCCGAGTTCTGTCGCTCTGAAATTGGTGGCTGTATGGTGTGGGTAGTCGTGGCCACTTGTAATGTACAAAAATAAACTCTGATATGATTAACAATAGGACCCACACTCCATCCCCCCCCCCCCCCACACCCCACCCCCATATCCACCCCACCCCTGCCACTAGCCCTTCTTAACTCTATGGTTTAATACTGAAGTTAAATAATCATGGAAGTAAACATAATAGGCAAGTTTTACATTGTAGCACAGGAATTTTATTTATTTATTTATTGCTTAATATCATTGTGGGAATCTTTCACCCATACACAAGGATACAGGAATTTAAAACAGCATAATTATAATGATTTTAAAATTTAAATAGGCACCAGAGGAACGAACATATTGCAAGACATCGAAATAACCAATATTTTTTTATTGTTGGAATCTAGCACTGAGATGATGGAAACATACTTGCTGAATTTCGATATAAAAATATTTACTCTGTTTTAAAAATCTTGGAGAGCATCAACACATCTGTAGAAATATTTTGCTAATGACATCAATTCCGCTTGCCAGATTAATTTTGTATTGTATATTTGGCACCATGTGTTGTGTGACACTCTATTGAAGGGAAGTACAATGTACAAGTAAGTAGTGTTTATAAGTTGTAAGCAATAATATGTAGTGTTTCCTTTCAGATGAATGAATGTTAATGAGAATAGTGTACGATGTTCATGATGATATTAATGAAAATGAACACAAATATACACATGTAATGTACAGGAAAATAATGTTTCTAATGAAGAAAGCATATTTGTTTTTAATTATGGTATTAAATAAAATAGAAAATTGTTCAATAGTAACAATTCTCACCCTGTTTCAAATGGGAATCAATATTGTTCTTGTAATTCTTTTACATTTAATTCTTTTACATTTAATTCATTTCAATAGCATGTAGACTTGGTGAAACAAAGTAGATTGACATAAATACCATGAAATTCAAGTCATCAGATCCATTTCAAATCAGTACATTCATTCATACTTACTGACCATGGTATTTCTTAATTATGTTTTTTATTTTATTGAAATCAAAGGGATTTCGTAACACTCAGCATTCTCCATCTATTAAAACATAACATGGAAGAAAATGGCAGTCAGTTATTTTCTTGAATGTCAAACATAACTATCTATAAAAGTGTGCACATAGTTTAGGTATATGTGACATGATATATACAGTAGTCACATTTCAAAGTTTAGGTATATGTCACATGATATATCAAGTCAAAGTTCACATTCGTGCAGTTCTCAAACAAGACACTTCATAAAGTCAGCAGATATACTGATCCATTGTATAAACGTATGCCCAAGATATTCAGCAAGTCTGTTCTACAAGGTAATGATTCAGTTCAAATTTTGTTCATCCAAAAAAACATTAATTACAAAGGTGTAATAATCTTAGCCACAAAAAAAATTAAATAAAAAAATTAAAATAGTAATAATTGAGTGTAGGCCAACAGCTATTGTGATTGGTCAGAATATATAATGACTCCCTCTGTTGGCCAAAAAAGGCACTATCTGAATGGTGCATCATGGGAGATAGCTTTGCGTGAGTCAAAGCCTTGAAAGACAATGAGCCGTGTTTAATGGAAGCTCAGTTGTTACCATGGCAATGAATGCCATGCCATTTACAGTTGCTATGACAACACTCTCTCTCTTGGTGAATGCATATGAATGATAATTGTTAACTAGCAAAGACGAAACATATATGGATGATGGTTGTATGAAGCATTCCGAGATTCAAATATACAATACGACTATACCAACTTTAATACATGGGTTACATAATTATATTCCGAGTATTTTCTATTCCACTATTATTTCACAATTCCATACATAGGATACTGCACGATGTTCTATTTAATATCAACTTTATGTCCCTCATGAAATAATGTTATTTACACTTATTTAAGCTTGCGCACAAAATTATTACAATCAGGACAGAGTTGATTGTGTAATATCCTATTTATTGACCCAGATATAATTAAAGTAATGAGTAGTCTTAAAATTGACATGCTTTTCATCAAAGGTAATTGGATTCTATGCCGAGATAGGCAGATTTGTGACATAACCTCTGAGACGTCATAATTCACCGACGTCAATTGATTGTCAACAGTGTTGTGTACCTGGGCATAATTTCTCAAAGCTCTTGTATTTACTATGAGACCATAGCGCTCTCTTAATGCTCTCTTATACGTGGAGATCGGGAACTGACCATTGCTGTGATATCTTGGTGAATATGAGAGCATAGAGAAATGATACCCTGGTACGTATCGTTTCAATACGACTTACATTGGAACTACACGCTGGGGTAATTAATGCATATATATATATACATGTTCTTTGATGTTGCTTCAACTACCTGTTAGGATATGTATACTAAAAAATACAAATTTATAAAAAAATTAAAAGATTTGATTTTTCTTTATATTGAATATGTTAATTCATCATGGGTTAAAATGACCACAAAATTAAGCAATACTTCACTAATCTTAGTTGGATCATATTAAATATCGTTAACATACAATATACCTATAATACACCAAAGCACTATTAGCATCCATCTTTTAGGGCGGCTAAAAGTAGCTGACTGTGTGTTCAGATTTCGACATAAGAAACTTATGCCCGTCCATTTTTGAACGTTGTCTTCACCAAAGGACACTTTTTTGCCGTTAATTTTGAACAATTTTGATTATATTTGAGGTCATCTAAATGCAGTGAATGATGATCAACAGCAGCTCTTTTAGTTGAACAACAACACGTTTCAGAGTCGCTGCTCGCATTCAAGGTAAAGTTGAATTGTCGCGTCTGTGAATATTATCTTTAAGTTTTCAGTATTTTTCCTTTGTTGCATAATCATAAATCAATGTCAAGTAATACAATTTGAATTCCAATATGCATTAGAGAAATGCATAGACGTAAACTTTTGGTGTCCATAATGAACAACGGAAGTTAGTGATGTCGAAATGCAAAGGGAGGTAACTTACTTATTACTATTGCGTCATTGCTATTAACAGCCTAACTGCTTTGGTGCATTAGTATACTGACTGATAATGTTCACGTACATTCTATAACATATGCCATGTATTTATTATAAAACTGAAATTGTTGGTAGAAACCAATCGTGGCTAGTGATAATAAATTCTAACATAAATATTGATTATATTATATTATATACCCAACTTGGTTGATGACTAGTACATACATCTGGAAGTACAAGATAATTATCATCCACATCGTGTGTCTCATCAAAGTATTAAATGATTCAATACGACGCAGAACTTGTGATCTGTTGATTGTCACTGATAGTCACACAAATTCTTGAAGCAATAAAATCACAAAGCAAGAATACCGTCTCATAAATCATTCTGTCCTGAAGATCCGACTTCGTAAAGATTGTTTTTAAAAAAGCACCAGGTGGTACAAACCATTTGTGAATATCTTTGAGGCGACGGGTTTTCTCATCAAATTAGAATGTAACTGTCTTCCTGGCGACAAAAGTAGTTCTTAAGATGAAGAAGGGGGAGAGAAAAAAAAAGGCAATGTAAAACAAAATGTGCATAGACCAATGTTTGCAGCACCAAGTAAGGGAGATAACTCTCAAATCTCCAAGAGCTTTCTTGCAGCAGCACCGAGTTGTCGGTAAGTAGAGTCTAGATCGATCACATGAGAGTGGGGATTGACAGAGGAAGTGACATCATGTCATGTGACCTTGCAGCATTGCACCATGGGAACTAGCAAACAGCATCACCATCCATCACGGCTTGAACCTGTTCCAGTTTATAGCTCAGTTTGCTTCTCCGTGCAAATTCATCTTCTTCCAAAGCATTAGCAATCTATGAAGGAAACATTAAATATATTAGAATATCGCATAATCTGCATGATATATTCCACAAATATTATATATATTTAGAAATTTGATAAAATTCATAAAATTTCATAAATTCAATAAAAATAACTTCTGATAAATCATTTTCAATTAACAGCATCAATGTATGGGTTGTGTTCACTTTCAAAGTAATTTGCAAGGCTTACTTCATCATAATATTTCTGTATATATTTGTACAATTCCATGAGGGCAGCATTCGTGTTGAATTCTCCCTGATGTAACTGAAAAAGATGAAAATTGGAATAAATAAATAATTCACATTTTATGGTTTTAATATATGTAAAACATTCAAATAATATTATATTAAGCAAGAATAATTTTTAACGATTGCTGAATATTAATTATTCAGATTGAGCTTCATTGATAACAATGATAATAATAACAATTAGACATACAGGCTTAGCAACAGACAATCATTGGAAAACAAGCTGGAGGCCATCCAGGGTAAATAAATATACCCATGGACAGATAAATCAGTGGATTTCCACAGATCCACGGAAAATTGCCATGCATGGACAAAGCCATGACATAATTTCTAATTTAAGTTGGATTCAACTGTTATAATTAAATATTTTACATCGTAGGGTGCAAGATAACTAAAACATTTTTCTTAAATAGTCTAGAAAATACATGACCAACACCAAATCTACACGTGTACTTCCGAGGACAAACATAACAGGAAGTCAATAATACCCTTGATTCCTCAGTCAACATGGCCGTCATATCCTGGTCACTGATTGCGGGAATCATCTTGATGTCCTGGTAGTACCTGCAAAACAACGGAGGTTCTCTTTCAAACTTGGCCGGAGATACATGGAATTGAAAATGTCCCCGACATTGGGTTACCACATTCTCTTTCAGTCCTGTCGAACTCGGTCAGAGATATATACGAAATATGAAATTTCCCCGACTTTTCCATGATCTTGAAAGGCTATCCTACCTAGATAAGGGAATATATCCCATCACAGTCTAAGACTGGAATGGTATGGATTGATTAACTCCAATCCCCAGCCCATGCATTCAAATTTGTTCAGAAGAAGGGCAGATTACATATTCTGTCAACAGATCCATAAAATGGGCCCTTTCTTGAGGCTCTCATATCCACTAAAAGACTACGGTCCCCGTTCCACAGGAAGTGCTACGGAGCCATAACTCCATGTTAATGAATGCGAGTTACGACTCTTGTAGGGCTATGGTTGTGACTCACTACAAGGCCTGTCACTGTATGGCTGAGTGGCTGCCCAGTGACTCAATACAAGGCCTGTCACTGTATGGCTGAGTGACTGCCCAGTGACTCACTACAAGGCCTGTCACTGTATGGCTGAGAGGCTGCCCAGTGACTCACTATAAGGCCTGTCACTGCATGGCTGAGCGGCTGCCCAGTGACTCACTACAAGGCCTGTCACTGTATGGCTGAGTGGCTGCCCTGAGGCTCGTTGTACATACCTCTCCACCCACTTCTTGTACTTGGGGATGTCCTTGGCATACAGCAGTTTGCTGGATGGGGAGTCCTTTCCCAGACGGTGCTCGCTGACGGAACATGCGTCCATGAATGTCTGGCCCACCACTGTCAGACACGAATCCACGATGGGCGACTTGTAGATGTCGAACACAAAGTTGGGGTTCTTCATCACGTTCACCCAGAACCTCAGAGGTAGACTGAAATATTATGGCGACATTTTTTTATGTAATTCGTTCGGAACGGCGTCAATGGACCTACAAGACTCTCCTTGTTGGATTAGGTAGAGGCACTGCTCTTTACCGCATTGCTTTCAGGCGTGGAGAGCGTTCACACATTTTCAATAGTTTGACAGAACAGCTATTATTTTCATAAATTAATGCATTCCTTCAACTGCAACCTTAAATTCTTTTCTATTTCTATCAATGTGAATCAAATCCACAAATAAATTTTAATAATCTCTTCAATAGTCAATTTAAATTCTTTCTATCAATGTGAACCAAATTCACAATTCATTTCATAAATGAATACGTTCCTTCAAATGCCATATCTTTCCCATTTGTCAAAACATTCAAACCCTACACAATTTCAAACATTCTCAAATCAATGAGCAGTATGCAAGCCTCTGTTTTACCTGTTGGACTTCCACGTGTGTACGGTCTCCGGCTCCAGGATGTTATGGAGGAGTGCCTGGTCATCGAGGAAGTCGAACATGTATTTGATTGCCAGCGGCAACGCAGAGCCTCGGTGAGCCGTGCTGAAGATCCGCTCGAACAGATCGTCCACGAATTGTTGCAGGGTACCCTGGAATTGAAGTACAATAAATATTACTTCCTGTCATTGAGCATTTCAAAACAAAAAAAAGAAGATATTTTTGATTTTGGTGAGCAATTTCTTTCAATAATATTTGGTTTAGATCACAACTTGCCAGTTAACACAGTAACATTTACAGCAGGAGGAAACATTAATAGCACATAGCATTGCAGTAAACCAGCTAGTAATGACAAATCAAGTATCTATTATCGATCGGATTATATTTTTATTTTTAAGATTATTTCAACTCTTTTTCTTATGGTGGATGTGTACAACATGTAATCAAATTGTTTTTGCAAATAGAAAAAAATATCAGATTTTAAAAATATTTAGTATTTGAAACATCAATATATGCCTCCCGAAACACTATGTGAAAGCAGGGGTGCGTTCAATGGAGAATACATACAATACACTACAATACAATACTTTTCTCTACATTTAGTAGTTCGCTG
>JAUTBT010052431.1:0-15700 GCA_032361225.1 Lepetodrilus schrolli | reverse complement strand
TGTGTGTACAGACTCAAATATTGGAAGAGATTGTGCTAAGTAATCTTGACCACAGGAACTTGCCACTGGATAGTAAACGTTATTATATACATTATTATTTGATATAATAATAATATTTGATGTAATAACATGATAATATGCTACAAATGATAGTAAATATCATTCTAAAACTAATATATCAAAATGTCACCCAGCCGTTTACTACTAATATAACAAGAGCCTGTGATCTTGACTGACAAAAACTGAAGAGAATAATTATTGCAGTTAAATAATTTACGTTTTTACGTAATAATTATCATGTCTGATTTAAATAAATGTACTTTCTATACATACTATTGTACGGATAAATAATTGCATTCTTACAAAACAAGACGAATCCACGTACAGATTCCAGCATGTATGGATACCGCCATCTTTGACTGGGTTCCGTCTACAGGCCAAACTAGGATGCGCATACGCAATGGTTTTGAGCTATCCCCCGGAAGAAGTAATCTCACCACAACTGACACGCCCTATTATGTTCTGTGCTGTCATTCTAAGCTTACCATTGAGGTCTGAACGTCAGAACTACTTACAAAGAGAAGGTTTTCGCAAGCCTGCCTCGCCTGCTTGTCCTGTCCGTCCCCTAGCTTCCAGGTGCCCGCGCTCTTAAGCAGCTGGAGATCCGCCAGGTCAGGAATGGATGACTCCGTGTACAGGAACTGGAACTGACCGTCCGTCATGCCCAGACTGTGGGCCACAAGCAGGTACTGGCGGAGGTGCCTGCGCGGTATCACCAGGAATATAACTGGAAAGGAAGGACATCTCGCAATGCAATGAGACCGGTAAACAATGAGGCACCCGTTCCACAGAACGAGAGAAGTAACGATATGAGCATAGGAGTTACGATTCTCGTAGCTCTACGATCGTTCCGTGGAACGGAACCCAATCTGCATAAAGTAGAGGCTCGTAATGCAATGTGCTCAGACACACAGGTATAATGAAAGAAACTCACAATGCAGTGAAACCGGAAGACAAGTAGGCCTCCGTTCCACAGAATGACAGTAGCGCTACGAGAGTCAACTCTATTTTAAATTATGGCTCGCTATTTGGCATAATTTGCCAATGGGACTTTATATGCCTCCCAAATCCTTATAAAGTCTGGATAATGATAGCTTGGAGCATTACATGGCATATAAATCACGGATGAGGGCAGATAAATCCCAGGGAAAGTGGAATAATTTGGGACTAATTTCACTTGATATATTTTGTAAATATATGTACCTTACGTGGGCCTCGAACACACGCTACAGGCTGTGCTAACAAGGCTTACAATAAATCATGAATGTTTCGGAACAATCGGAATGATTATTTTGAATTGGAAATTTAAATGCTTCGTTCTGTATTTCACATTAATTGGCCTAATTGTTGATAGTGATAATCATGATAACTGGTGCAGTTTATTTTGATGTAAACTAAATATGCATTCACTCTGGAAGGCTATACTATACTACAATTCGGAATCTATACACTCGGAGACTTGTCTCGTCGCCAGGCTCGGACAATAGTCTCTGTGCTGTCATATCAAAGATAAGAGGCCGTCATCTCTTGTATTAACTCTTTTATAAAGTATAGGATTTACAACCCTCGTAGAGCTACGATCGTTCTGTGGAAAGGACCCAATGTACATAAGGATTTGCCTAGAAATGTAATGACATCAGTCACTGGTATAATGGAAGAAGCTCGCAATGCAATGGGTCCCATAGACATGTTAGTATATGTATATAACCTCTGGATCAAGTGAGGCTCGTACAGATGTCACATGCCAGTATAGTGTTATGCAATGTAAATGACAAGTATGTGCATGTACCATAAACGTACCAAGAAGAATATAGTACTAATTCAAATGGTAATAATTTCCAATTGTAATAATGTGACTACATCAAACTTAGGGAGAAGTAAAAGTATAATTTACTGAGTAATGTTTTAATGTGCATGCCGAACAATACTGTACATGCAATCAAGTTAGACACATTGTGCGTTCTCGTTTTAGATAACCCAGATCACTTTTGATATCCTTCTACCATCAGGTCGAAGATACCGTACACCAAACTTTCAATAAAGAAAAGTATCAAATGTCTTTTATTCCAGTTAGAATTTCTTTTTAAAAAAGCATTGTTAACTTTTGGTATATAATATTTTCATATTATTTTCAATGTTTGATTCAGAATTAGTACTTTTCATTCTGACTCTTTACAGTGCAATGTGTTTACTATTTAGTGCCTTCTTTTACAGCCACTCTACATCTGTCTGTGCATGTATATAACTGACTGTTAATTGTTTCATGCATAACGTTCCGTGTCTGTCTTTGTCTCCGTCTCCGTCTCTGTCTTTGTCTCTGTCTCTGTCTCTGTCTCTGTCTCTGTCTCCGTATCTGTCTCTGTCTCTGTCTCCGTCTCCGTCTCTGTCTCTCGTTGTTGTCTTGTCTTTTCTTGTTTAGGTGTGAGTGCCATCTCTATGATGCAAAATAAAATCCCTTTTGGGAAATAAAATAATGTCATCTTATCTGATTTTATCTTACTTCTGGCTTCTAGCTTGATTTTGTTGAAATATACTGCCAGTTGCTCGTTGGAGGCGTTGTTCGGGATGTTGTAGTAGTGTCGTACCAGAGTGAAGTCTGAGTTCTCCTCGCTGTTGAACGTGAAGAGCATTGCCGAGGCTAAATACTTCCTATTAACCGTTGAGAGCATTACGAAGTTGTACCATCCCAAGCTATCACACAACGCTACGAAAATTGTTCCTGAAACACGACGATGGGATGAATGTATTCATATAGACGAGTGTCTTCGTGAAACATGTAAATTAAAAAGATATACGAGAGGTTCCAGTAATAATAATAATAATAATAGTAATAATAATAATAATAATAATAATGATAATATTGGATATTTATAATGCGCCAGATACATCCCTTAAGACATTAGCTCAATAATAATAATAATAAAGGATGTTTGTAATGCGCCAGAAACATCTGCTCAAAAGCATTACACTATTACCCCCAGGTCAATGGATCAGTGTTATCTCAGTGTTATCTCAGTGTTATCTCAGTGTTATCTCAGTGTTATCTCAGTGTTATCTCAGTGTTATCTCAGCGTTATCTCAGTGTTATCTCAGTGTTATCTCAGCGTTATCTCAGTGTTATCTCAGTGTTATCTCAGTGTTATCTCAGTGTTATCTCGGTGTTCCTGTTGAGGAGTATACAACCAACACTGCCTTGTCCACGTATGGTACAGTACCCCAAGATGGCAATTAACAAATAAACATACCATGGTGTCACACCACTAACATAGTGATAATAATGTCAGTGGCACAACAATTACCTAGTGATAATAATGTCAGTGGCACAACACTTACCTAGTGATAATAATGTCAGTGGAACAACACTTACCTAGTGATAATAATGTCAGTGGCACAACATTTACCTAGTGATAATAGTGTCAGTGACACAACACTTACCCAGTGATAATAATGTCAGTGACACAACACTTACCTAGTGATAATAATGTCAGTGGCACAACACTTACCTAGTGATAATAATGTTAATGTCAGTGGCACAACACCTACCTAGTGATAATAATGTCAGTGGCACAACATTTACCTAGTGATAATAATGTCAGTGGCACAACACTTACGTAGTGATAATAATGTCAGTGGCACAACACTTATCTAGTGATAATAATGTCAGTGGCACAACACTTATCTAGTGATAATAATGTCAGAGGCACAACACTTTCCTAGTAATAATAATGTCAGTGGCACAACATTTACCTAATGATAATAATGTCAGTGACACAACACTTACCTAGTGATAATAATGTCAGTGGCACAACATTTATCTAGTATTAATAATGTCAGTGGCATAATACTAACCTAGTTAGGACACTGGTGGCACAACACTTACCGAGTGATAATACGGTCAGTGACACAACATTATTATAGCGAGGATATTCGTGGCACAACTCCAGCAATAATGTTGTGGCGCAATACTTGCCTACATGAGACATTGTTGGCAGAAGACTGACCTAAAGAAGATATCGGTGGCAGAACCCGGATGAGTGTGGAGAATCTCGTCTTGTCGTCTAATTCCAAGAGAGGTGACATCCAGCCAATTATCGGTATACCACGATATGACGCCAGATCTGCCACCGGTGCCATTGCTGTATATTAAGCAACGAGGAACAAAGTGATTATATTAGTAATAACGATGATAAGTCCATACTACCGGGTAGCCATTCACAGTTGGATGTACTGCGGTAGTGTGGATTTAAGCAAGTTGTTCAATGTATATAGTGAAACACAACAATGATATTATGTTACTATGCAATTCCATGGATATATCAGGAGTGTGGCTGCCCATACGCAGATACGCAGATACGCAGATACGCAGATACGAAGATGAATCCACATCAATTTCCTAGCTAACTATATTTTTTAAACGAAAAATAAACATAATACAGTTACAGCACTGACGAATTCCACATTAAAATACTATGCATATAATCTGTCGACGTAATCGGACTACGAATAATTATGCACTCGTGTCAGCAGTATTCATGTAATTATAACAAGCGGGACCACCACAGAACACAACAGAACGCAGTCTCATACCGTTAGAACACGGCGGGCCGATAATGACGTCAATGTGAGTCGTGAATAAGAGGTCCGTTAGTCGGCCAATGCTTTTCTGACTGTTACAGCCGGAGTCTATCCAGGTAATGCTGCAAAATGTGGATAATTTAGCAAGCTATAGTTCAGTAAAATATTTGTGAAGGGTGTACTGATGACACATATTATTCAATGTAAGACTACTTACTTTTAATCATCCACATCATACAAAGCATCACGTCTACTGAGTACTACTCCCGTGGAAATGCAGTTATACGTTGTCTGCCAGTACCAGCCGGTGCTCGCAGGTTAACTGCAACATTCAACGCTACAAATGTTGCGGGTTTCCTCCTTCCCTAAACCGAAAATCCGTGATATAAGTGAAATTGTTCTTGAAAGCGGAATTAAACTCCAATTCAAATGTTTAAAAACGTACAACTCGAGAGGTTAGTTGGCATATGACATTATTGCTTATTTTGTCACTAAAACTATGTCATCACCACTATATGCTAATTTGTATATTCCTAAATACTACAATGAACATCCACCTGTCTATACTGACTTGCGCTATGAATTTGTTCTGTCTGTCAAATTAACATGCATATGAACGAGGTAGATATTTTGTGAGTTCTTCCACCAAGTTTATTTCTGATGACTGTTGTTTTCTAACATTTTAAGAAGTAATTGCAAACTGATGTATTTACTAAGGAGACCACCTATAGCATATTGACGTGTACCATATTTCAAAACCCTTTACACACCCCTACATCAATATAACCCCACAGAATAACTTGCAGATCCTTGATATGAAGGAATTGGAGACGGTATACCCGAAACACCGAGAATGATACATGTGTTTCTTTTTGCTTTACAGCTTGGTTACCAATCCTCATTCATTTTCTTTTGAATAAAATATGTTTAAACCAAAATGGCCGATGATTGGCTCGACTCGGTATGTCACCCGGGTGTACAGCTTTTGTTATACGATAGCTAGAAGGCCAGTTACACAGGAATAATCGATTTTATCACATAACATAGGAGTTTTGGAGTGCAATAAACCCATGCTATAAATATAAATATGTTCACTAGTGCAATAAGACAATTGACTTTTATAATTGTATTCATACACGATATCAAAGTCGTTTGGGGACTATTATAGAGCATTCTCTTGGGACTTAATTGGTCGAATATAAAGTTAAACTATTTCTTCAATTAAATATGCAAATACATTTATTAATATTTACACATTTACTTGGAACTATGTTTTGTCCGCGTGCTTTCACCTATATAGTGTTTGTGACTGAAAATCTATATTACAATAGTATCTACAGAATCTCACTTTCATGCTCTTTAAACTCGGCAGATTCTCGTATAATATCAGTTTTGCCAACTCGTTTAATAAATTCAGTATTGTATGACTACTGATGTGAGATCCTCTAAACTATTATGGTCTATATTCATATTACTAAAGTTAAAGTTCGCGTGTAGTGTATTCACGTCGTACCGTACGCATTTATACTTGTAAATCTCCACATTTCTTCACTATAGGATTTGAAGGTTGGCTGAACAAGAATGTCTACGAAATATGTCTAAGAGGCAATGTAAATTTCCAAAATAAATATGTAAACATATGCTCGATTGGTTAAGTATTCGCATCGTACTTTGCAGAAATAACTTAGATGTTTGCTACGTGACGACACGCTCAGACCGATCACTTGACATGTCTAATGCATAACAGTTGCGTACATAGTGACATAAAAGCAGCCCACATTAAAGGGACACACTCCAAGCTAGAATGTGTTGACATGGCATTACATGCAAATACGTTTTTAATATCTCAAATATCTTACTTCATAGTAACATTTGGCAACAGGCCAATTTTGTCTATGATGTGCAGAGCAAATGCGAAAGTTCCGACACTTGAAGACCCATTAAGAACTGGGTTCTCCTTTGGTACCATCCAGACCATCTGAATCTCCCGGCATGCAACAGGGGTCAGCTCGAAACACACAAAGCCGATGACATGGGGAATTAAATAAACCAGCATCTCGACTGGAAGCGAGCAGCCTATGTAGGACTACTTCCTTTCACCATGTGTAACGGTCAGGTTTAATTTT
This sequence comes from Lepetodrilus schrolli, assembly GCA_032361225.1. NCBI lineage: Eukaryota > Metazoa > Mollusca > Gastropoda > Lepetellida > Lepetodrilidae > Lepetodrilus > Lepetodrilus schrolli. Next base: position 8,939 of record JAUTBT010052431.1, on the reverse strand, counting down.
GGTGCCACAGTCATGTGCAATGTTGTCACAGTTAATAGTTATGGTGTTATTACACTCACGTATTATCGTGTCACAGTCACGTGTAATAGTGCTATACTCACGCGGCATGGTGTCACAGGTCGTGTCATAGTCAGGCACGCCTTCTTACGTCACAACCACACTAGTGGCGTAAAGATCTTTGTAAACGTAGTTCATTGCAAATGCAGATCCGGTATCGGTACGAATTAACTAGGACGGCTTTCTCAGTAAAGTTTAAACATGTCCAGCAGATGTTTACGTCTCTAAAGACAGCACTAGTCTACTGTCGGTCAATCCCTATCTAATAACACTGACCAGAAACTCAGTGGTCACTTCAAATGTCCAGATCTAGAAGCCAACACTTAGCTAACCATGTCGCTTATGAATATCGTTGACACTATTACATGTTCCATGACCATACGGGCCCATATAGCCTCACACGATAAACAACACACATGATAATAATATCCTTCTGCTACGATTGATAACTTTGGCGTGAATAATTCATTGGCATCATATTTCCCAGGAGTGGCGTATATACATGTTATAAGTACAACAAATTAAACAGTAGTCGGCTAATGGAATTGGCTGATTATCTCCCTGGATATCTGATAATATCTCCCTGGATATCTGGTAATCTCTCCCTGGATATTATAGCCTGATTGATATCCAGGTACAACATCAGTAGCAGAGTTGAATTCATTGAAATAGAGAATACTACGTCCTGTTGGTTGTGTGTGTGTCTAGCTGTAGCAGATACGCACTCTTAACGTAGTTTATAAAAACTCCCGGATGATAGCTCTACAGAGCTAACGCTCTTTGTTCTTTACATATCCGGCGTCAACAAGTTTCTTCTTTTTTTTCCCCGGCACTGAGATTACGAAACATTTTAAAGTAAAATTAAAGCTTAACTCAAGATTGTGTTCAGAAATCTCCAAATAACACTTAAGCATGAAATCTTACTCGGGGCCGTGTTAATTAACAATTGTAATTGTGGATAGCGTGTCGTTTGTCAACATTGCCATACTCTGATATTGCTGGGTGATCATCCGCTACTTCTGATATTGGTATGATCAGGGACAATCAGGCTAGCACATGCGAGCGTATGGGGAGGGGTGTGTGTGTGTGTGTGTGTGGGGGGGGGGGGGGGGGTAACCCAGCTATGGATACCAGCGATTCACCCAATAACCCACGTGCATATGGAGTCCGAGTGCAACATCTCAGAGTTTCTGTGAATATAAATCGCATAGACAATAACAACGAAACAATGTTTGCATATGTTCTTCAAACAGTTTATTTACAATGCATACGGTATTATCAATAATGAATGGTAAGATATTGCTTGGTGCAGTCAAGATTCAACAAGGGATTAAAATCAATCTCCCATTAAAACACGGTATAACGTACTTCCAAACGCAATTCGTTTTGATTGTATTATTGCAGTTATAAATTTGTTTTCAAATATCAATCCAATCTAAATTTGAAATTACTTCCATTATTAATCGTAACGCCAGTTAGGGCATCGTCTACTAATTTTATCGAAATTATCAATATATCAAAAAGACGTATTAAATCACGTCGTATTCCTTAAATGCGAGGCATGGAGATTTTACTGCCGATTCCCACAATATCAGATTTCCAGATGTATCTCTTCATAATGGTGGAAGATAACCCGTGACACACCAGAGCACCATCCTCAGAAATCACGGCCATTACCCACATATCATTCGTCATTCGTCAAATGCCTTGGCCAATACGGACAACTTCTCTCAGCGTTAATCTGCCGTGTCAAGATGTATGGCAATCGAAAATGTCAGCCAATCAGAGAGCTCTGCCTATAATACGTTTGATGACGTGACTTGTAATGACATGACGTCATGGAGAGAAATTTAAATAACACGGATTTTGATTGGTGATAGTTTTAGAAGACACGTCATCATCACCGTTCACTTCAGAACGGAGTTCTAGATAAGCATATTGCCTAGATGCATTGGCGGATGTTAAATGGGGAAATGCCATGGATTCCGACGATGCGGACCATAGACTGGTAACTGTCTACTACAGTATGTACACAGGCTCCGCCCGCCAACCCCCCATTCACTACGAACTGTGTTCACAGTTAGTAACTATTTATCTATACAATCATTAGATAGAAGGAAACATCTATGTTTACTGTGCGTCTGTGTTCTTGCAGATAATCTATGTTATATACTTCAAATGGGGTTGACATAATTAAACACAACTGTTCTGACAGCCATACGATTCTGCCCCGATTTCTGGAATCAAACTTGAGGTTGAGATTTTGCTCAGCTGAGATTTCTCCCATTGACCCATTGGTGTAAATTTAGTAAAATCTCAGATGGGTTTGAGTTTTTACTCAAGTTACAGCACTGAGTCAATGGGTGAAATCTCAGGTGAGCAAAATCTCACTCAAGTTTGATCCGAGAAATCGGGGCGTGGCGTCTTTCAATAAAAATTGATGAGGTTTTATCCGTCCATGCACACTATTTACAAACGTGTAATATCATTCACGTGTAACTCACGTGAAAATCACGCGTAAAAGAACGTATCTCTTTCGATTTGCACACATCCACACTGTTTTCTGCATGCGCTGCTGTTACCAGGGTGCATGGAAATCATGGATAATTTAACACAGGGTACACTCAACAGAATTATATATCAAAATATGAAACACAACAATGTGGGAATGTACATCTGGGATATCTGACACAAGCAACACGACAAGTCAGACATGTATTCTACAAGGAATGAACGAATGACTGCTTTACGTCGCACTGGGAATATTTCACCCATTTCTGCATAGAAATAAGCGTTAATCAATAAGAGTAACCTGCAGTAAGTTATATTTGTGCTTTTGAAGCTTTCTGGTTATTACTAAATGGAGGAAAGTTCATGGATATAATCGGTAGTTCAGGGCAACCGTTCTATGAAGCTTTCATATCCACTACCAGACCATAGGCGTTGGTATACATCTCGCTCGTCATTGATCGTATAGGTAGCAATAAGGAACGTGAACGTACGACAGGATACTGAACTGGGTATCCTTTCACAAAGCTCTCATATCCGCTAAGAGACCATAGCGCTTTCGTTGCAGTGTATTAGCTATCGGCAAAGACGCAGTGTATTAAAGACAGCGTTATGTTCTCTTAGTGGATAAGAGAACTTTGCGAAAGGATACCCTGGTATTGAATAGGAAAACATCACGAAAAAGTCCCTGTTCGCGACTGTACGAAACGGCGTAACTCTAAGGTAACCGTAACTCCAACTTTAGCCGTAGTCTACACCATTGCTAAGGGTAACGTTAATGTTACTTTAGAGTTTCGTACAGGAGGGCCAACTGATGTCGAATACTTCTATGTCTTCGTGAGCTTTAGTAATTAATACGCATTATCCGTAGATATAATCATGATAATGTCTGACTTCTCATGCTGCAAATGCATTGTGTAAAAAACTAAAATTCTTGCATGAAACACATCACAAACAGGATGGTATAGTAATCCCGTGATACAATATATAAACCAGATCAGCGGCATGGCTTTGTCTCTAATTACAATCACAGTGTGGTATTTCGAACTAAACATGAATCTACGGTGAGGTATAAATTACATTGTGCAGACGTGTCCATCACGTGATACTGGTGCCTCGTTGTGCAATATCCGGTCGTTGGTGACAATATCTGGGCTCACTAGTTGGGTTTCGTTGTAGATTCTGAAGGCACATTGTGAATACCACTCTCCAGATGGGTCCGCTCTCGAAACCTTCCATTCATTGAACTGCCAGATACAGTTTTTCAAAGTTATAGTAAAATGCATCCTCAAAAACGCAAGCTCCGTGTGCATTAATCATACACTATTGACCCATTTGAATTGGGGCCCCCACGACACTGTTGTGGCCTATTCAGTTCACGATGATTAAATCTAAATATATATTTAAGGAATGACTGTTGAGTCATTAACGTTCATTGTACCATGAACGCAATCGGCTAAGAGACAATATTCCATGAAGCGCGAAGCAATTGGTATCGGCAATTAAAGTTAATTAAACGATAATGCCTTCTATGACGTTAATCGAAGGACAAGACATTGATACTGTTCATTATTTAATATTGAGCCAATCAGAGAGTTCATCGTAGTGAGTGACTTGTTTTTACGTCGCAGCGACAGTCGTTCACCCATACGCGATGATTCTTAGTTAAGCCTAATTCTCACTTAAACGACTTTTTGTTGCATACGAAATACTTAGTCTCACTCGTGCAACTGCCGTGCGACAGCCTTATATATATAAAACAAATTATGAGATCCTCCCTTCTTGTACGGCAGTAGCGCCGCGCTCGCAAGGGATCGCACCGCACTGGCATGACATTCCTACAGCTTGTACAATAGTCTGGTGGCAATCGCACCAGGCTCGCATACGCTCGCATGAGATTCACACAGGTTGCAGGGAAGTTGCACAGCAGTCTGATGGATGTCACACGGGAGTCGCAGGAGACACGCTGGGCCGGGGCCGTGCGACTCCCTTCAGACTCCCGTGCGACCCATCAGATCCTCATGCGACCAATGCGAATTATGCGAACCGTGCGATAGCCGTATGACATTTTTATTTTAAACATTTGAAAAAACTCGTACGAATTACACACGACACCCCTACAACCTGTGCGAATCATCAACATACTGCCGTACGACTCCCGTACGCCCTGTACAATTTGGTAGTCGCACGGAATTCTCGTAGAAAATCGTTCAAGTGAGAACGGGATATTAGTACTTTCATTTTGTTGACGCTGGCTTGGATTGGCTTACGTTTACAAGCTATTATTTTTATAATGCACTTCATAGCACTCCGGGTTCATACACATGATATTGCCTACTACGTAGCGTATGAAAGACCACTGAGCCTTGTTCTCGAGGATGAGTGAAATGTGAATGTTTACTATATGGATTGAATGCAGGCCTACCACAGAAAACATATTACTGATTTGGACCGACGCTGGTACTATGGGGATGCTTGACGGACCAGACGTACCGATGTTTTTTGCATATTCCCCTTAACTCGTAGGCCCTATATGGTAGCTGTAAACAACAGTAAAATACTGAATCAATGTCACCAAGACAATCTTCAGTGACTTACACATTAATTAATATTCCATAACATGTCCAATACCATAAAAGACCTGCACGACGAGACATCAGTATCTGTACAAAGTGCACATTCTCAACATCTCAGGGAGTATAGAACACGTGAATGCTACTCAAAATACATTGAATCAAGTGCAGATTAACAGAAGTATGCGAATTCAGACCAACCACGCAGTCGTTGTGAGGAAATTGTAGTGTCATTGACCACCAAGGTGCTCTTTCACAAAGCTCTCTTATCCGCTAAGAGACCATAGCGCTCTCTTTGCAGTGTATTGGCTATCGGAAAATAGTGTAATAGTGGATAAGAGAGCTTCATGGAAAGGATACCCAGATTACGATGTCTTCACGCAACTTCGACAGTAGCATCGCGCCATGTTGTATTACATGGTATTATAAGTAGCTCTTGGGGGATACACATAAACACACTGATCGACAAACGTAGGGAAATTGTATATTTGCCACGCAGGCTTGAAAGATGTGAAAAAAAACAAATGTTGCAAGTGTGAAGCGAAAGCGGAGATATTAATGTGATATGTGTCCATCTCTCAGCGTCTATTCACACACAACAACGGTCACGTGCATGCAAGCTGCTGAAAGACCTTCTGTTTTGGATACACGTACAACAGTATGCAACATAACTAATATATAATTGTTTAGGTAGGAGGTTCTGAGGCTATATATCAGGGAGGAAAACTATCACCAACCTCAGAGAAAGAAATGTGTACACAACCCGTCTGGCAGGTGTTCCAGTTCACACTGACCGTAGATATTCCGATATATGTACAGTGTATGTATACATCCTCTATATCGAGGGTATATCTGTACAGTGTATGTATGCATCCTCTATATCGAGGGTATATCTGTACAGTGTATGTATGCATCCTCTATATCGAGGGTATATATGTACAGTGTATGTATACATCCTCTATATCGAGGGTATACCTGTATAGTGTATGTATACATCCTCTATATCGAGGGTATATCTGTACAGTGTATGTATACATCCTCTATATCGAGGGTATATCTGTACAGTGTATGTATACATCCTCTATATCGAGGGTATACCTGTATAGTGTATGTATACATCCTCTATATCGAGGATATATTTGTACAGTGTATGTATACATCCTCTATATCGAGGGTATATTCCTTCACTACCGCCATGATAAATTCCCTTAGAAGCGCGCCGTTATTGGGGTGGGTGGCATCAATGTATTATTTTCCTCACGTAACATTCCGAGGGCAGTAATTTAACAAGGCAAACGCGTAAAAGGTACTTATCGTGGGTGTATCATGAGAAATATAAATAGTATATATTACATACTATGAGCAATATAAATAGTATATATTACATACTATGAGCAATATAAATAGTATATATTACATATTATGGTAATTCCATTGGAACTACACGTTAACTAGGATAAAGTCGAGGGGTGTGGCACTCCCTAGCGAGGTGGAGCGTCATCAAGGACAGTGGTAGGTGGCGCCATACACTGAACACGCCCTCGTGCATATTATTGCGCGTTGAGATCACACATTCTCAGATAATTGCATTAGATACCAGCAGAGGTATATGAATCCTCTTCTGACATGATAAAAACGTGTTCAATAGGTAAGACAAAATTGTCATTTCCCAAAACACATGGACTATCTGAATTGGAAATTCACTGTTCAAAATGTCATTGCTAATAAACAATCAAAAGAATCATGAAATGGACACGATCTCGCTAGTATATCTCGTGACTTTTCGAAATATTCATATCAAGGAGAAATTAACATTAACACGTTAAACGTTAGATCTGCCATCATTTTTCCCGATTCCGTTCATTTCACTTTTCCGTTTGTTCTTCTTCCCTTTGTACTCTGATATGTCATCGCTGTCGGATCTGTCAGGACTCTGGGAGTCTTCCTCGTCTATTGTAGGGACGATGCTGCTGCGCATGCGCGTGTCCGACAGGTTGGAGAATGACGGATGGGGAGACAACCGAGGGAAATCTTTCCTGTCGTCAAGAAGTATCACAGAAGCATTGTCTATTTTTATCTTGTACTTGCTTTTTCCGGCTTTATCTGCAGTTATCAAACAGTTGTAAGGATTAGTTACCAGCGTGATTTTCGGTGTGTACGGATTTTTACAAGGTTATATTTGTCGTACACCCTGAGACCGAAGGTAAAAACAGAATACATTCAATTAATCAACAAACACAAACAACTGGTACAAATCTGGTACATCGTAATTGTTAGACGTGACGTGTCAAATTGATCAAAACTGCCAGTCGGAATCGGGCTCATAGAGGGTTCAGTAGTACCGGAAGTTGTTCTCGTCACTGCAGTGACGATAATACTGTTCTCGTCACTGCAGTGATGATATCAATTTTATCACATTGAGAAATATCAGTCTTTCATTGTTAAGTATATAATAATGTTGGATATCGAAAAAGTTACTCCACAGTAGAAATCCAACATGTATGTTGAATAATAATTAATAGTGACTACTATAGGAGTATATCTGATGAATTCTATTAATAGTATTTCTCGGCTAATAGCATTTATCAGTAGAAGGCATAGTATACTGTATACAATCACGGTTTGTTGACATATTTCATTTCAAACATATTTTATCTGAAAGTATGTACATTTGATTTGTCTGCACAAGAATATTGGGCAACAAGCTACATTTCCCGCGGGTCCCACTGGTTTTCAATAGTTTCATATATTTTATTTATTTATTGTTTAATATCGTGAGTATTTGTCACTTCTCAAAACACATTAAATATCTGAATTAGAAATTCACTCTTCAAAAAGGCATTAATAATATCCAAATAATAGCCTACGTTTAACTATGAAATATATCAACATAGTGGGTCTGTGCCCCAGAATAGAACCACGTCCTTTTGTTCATTCAGTTCCGTCACAGAGCACTACGCCATGTATATTATCAGTTACAATTCAATTCAATTCAACTTTATCCCATCTAACCACCTAACCACTCACAGTGGTACATTGTACATGGTATACAATTGGACACTTTATATTAGCTGCGTAAACATAATTCTTTAAATACATATGACAGACATTTATTTAAGTTAATTTTGACAGACATTGTCTGCGGGGTAAATAACTTTTGAAGTTTTATTGCAATTTGCACGATAGTATTTGTTAATAAAACGTTGACGTTCTACACATAATATAGGGGAATAAATAGTGAAATGAGTCACCTATTCCCAAGTTACATAATGTATAATGCTACATAAATGGTCAGCGTATCCACCTTATGTGTACACGTAGGTAACCGTATTTGTTATTTGGTGTCATAACGATTGAATATACTACTTACTGACGACATATTCATCAATTCTGAGGAGCTGGTCGACTCTCCACTCATCTACACCCTCAGTCATGCATAGTTTGCGTAGTGCGGTGCATTGTGCCTGAAAACAGACATAACATTATAATAACAATAATCATAATTATTATACTGATAATAGTAAGAAGAAGAAGAAGAAATAAATAAATCTCGTGACGTGGGAAAATATCTCTTTGTAAGCTGACGTCATGAGCTGTCAATATGACGCGTAACAATAGATCATCGAACGTTTTGAAATAAAATGGCGACCCTAACGACGAGCTAGCCTTCAATATTTTTAACGACAAATAGAAGTGAAAACAGAATTTATCACCCAATACTCTATTTTCGCAGTAGATATCGCTTTCAAATAACAAACGATATCTACAGCAGTAGATATCGTTTGACCCAATTCTTGGTTT
>JAUTBT010052420.1:0-15702 GCA_032361225.1 Lepetodrilus schrolli | reverse complement strand
GTGGGACCAGTCTGCCGAAATCAGCAATGCTGGAAGGCGACTGTAAAAACACCAAACTTCAATCAATCAATCAATCGATCAGAGTTTGGGTCAAGTCAGCCGATAGAGAGGGAGGGTATGCAGAAATTTGATTAGGGGGATTATCTTATATTTGTATTGGGAATAATTAAAGGTCAAACTCATAGAGATTAATATAGTTGCAGACTTAATTGAGTATATATATTATTTGGTAATCAGGAATTATAGTGTAGCTTACAGACAATATTTATTAGTGGGTTACAGGTTATTTAGTGAAAAGTTACACTGCCACAAATCAAATGCTCAACGTATATGTATTATTAAGTAGGTTATAGAATCAAAGTTTGGGTGAAGCCCTGTGCCTGAATCAATTGAAGATATATTGGGTTAGTACATTACAATTGATATTGGACATATAGTATTGAATGAATAATGAGCGAATACATTGGGATAGTTAATACAATAGTCTGAGAACAGATATGGAATATTGGTATATATCTCCTGGAGTAAATGAGATTATACCACAGTATTATGGCTTTTGTACCTCAACAAATCTTCTTCTCGCTCAATTTCAGCTTCAATGTTATTAGCGAAATTGACAATCGGAACTGTCTGTCGTAATCGGAAATTGTATGTAATTAATGAAATGTAGAAAGTTACTTGATGCACATCAAATGAACTTACATGCCCTGTTAACATTTGAACCAAATCTATCGTACATTACAGAAGTTTGCGTATTGTTGTGGATTGGCGATTGTCTAATGGCCTCGGACTAAACTTCATGCTAACATATTTGCGCGTCTTCTGAACATATTTCTTAAGTAAACACGTTTGCTTCTTTACCACTACGTCCAGTGCTATAGGTCCACCACTACTTATCCACACTTCCGGTGATTCGCATACAGTTCCGGGGAACTGATATATCCAAACATTAGGTATTTGTTAATTTCCCATGGGAATGCCATTTCAATACTCTTTTTTTAGTATTTGGCTGCTAATAACAAATCCTATGTGAAACTTTCACGCTGTAACTGTACAGATCAACCTAGACAGGAAGGAACCTCTCAGGTATATACACATTATATCATATATCACGTGGTCTGCAAGGCTGCACAGTGGTGATCATTATTGCTAACACTCGGCGAGACAAGTTAAACATAACGTAACAGTCTAAAAATGGCGGGTTTACAGAAGGGGTCTATGACAAGAAAACCAAATTGTCTGGCTCGCCGTTAACTGGCGTCAGTTGCTGTCAGATGAACACACGACCTGGTAGTTAGCAAGACAGATGGATAAGGAGCATATGCAGATGAATGGTCATACTGTAATGGCTACCGACTGTGGCCGTGTTGTCATAGTTACATGTAATCACACACTCGCGTATGGCAGACTTATGCATTTGAAGTACTTTGCAAATAGAGAATCGCACCCGATTGTTGTTTGTTTGTTGTTTTTAGAATACAAAATATATTATCCTTAGACTATAAAAGTAACACAAAGATTGAATTTCCGAGAATTTTACTTTTATTACCGTATTTTGATGAGACACGAGTGTTTTCCCCATATTATACAAGACCGAAATATTAGAAAATAGTAAAAAAAATAATAACTGCCATTGCAATAATTGCCGTGTATATTGTCAGTACTTCACATGTCAGTGTCAGTGCATCCTCGCAAAACCGGCCAGTATGCCTACTTCGTTAAGTAGGCATACGTTAAGTAGGCATAATAGCCGATGTTTCGAGGATGTTGTGAGCGATGATGATCAGAGATATTTGACATGGTGATCCAGTGGTATACATCTATTTGGTCACCAACACATCCATATAATGCTTCTGGGTATTGTCAATGTTCCTTTATGTACAAGAGACACGTTTCTTTCCCGTGTATCAAATCACTACTCTTTCCTGCTACATTGTCACATTCTTATTACACGCACGATTGTCAGTTCAAAGGTTACATTAAAACCTGCATGGACGGAGCTCTTAGAGGGGTGAGAGCCCCGAGTAACTTGATTGACGTCATACCACGTGGCTTATACACTGACCACAACACACGTCTACCAGCGACTATCTTACTCTATATACTCCACTCACCGTTCGAACAGTTTTAACGTCTAATTTCTTTCTTTGAAATAGTGCCTGCGAAATCGAAACAACGTATTCATTTTGTTTCCAAAATTTCTGTATAGTAACGTACATTACTCTCTTACTAACGGTCAAGGTTGCTGTTGTTTTTGTCTCAGTTAAAGAGGAATACAATACATACACCATAAACCTTTGTGCTTGTCAATACTTAACACGTGTTCATTATCTATCAGGAAGATATTACAGTATTAGAGGAAGTCACCAATTCCCCTACAAGTCTCCAGAAGGTCATCTCGAAGGGACTGTTGTAGCGTTCACAGTATTGGAATCATCAGAATCGCTACGTTTCTGGAAATCCTCCATCTTCTGGCGAAGGTAATCCAACTGTCCACTGTCTTCCTCGGTAGAAGTCGGTTCTTCCCGGGATTTCTCCGCACCGGAAGTATCATTGACCTCCGATTTGCCTGTCTTCTCTTGTTCAGAACTGGTTTTGTCTTCAGATGACGCTGGTCTGGGTGCCTTCTTGAGAGAGGAGATGTCCTGCTGGTCCCTGGTAACGGTCTTGCTCTGGTGCATCAGGTGTCGGATGTCCCGTTGTGGGTAGAGGCCCAGCCAATCCATCACCACCCCTGCCAGCGGGTCAATCCGGGTCACCCTCACCCCGCCCGTCGCGTGTGTGGTGCTGGAGCTAGCGCGGATAGTATTCACCGTGGTGGTGGTAGTGTCAGATACAGCCGTGACACTGCCGCTAAAACCACCGTCAAAACCACTGCCACCATCCTGTCCATTATCAGAATCATTATTCACAGCTGTATCACCACTGTTGCTAGAGTTCCCTGTTATACCATTGACATTACTCAGGGCATCACTTCCAATAGTACCGATGCCATTGTTACCATTGTTATCATTATCGTTCAAACCTTTGTTTCTATTATCACCGTTTCCATGACTACTGTTACTATTATTGTCATTTTTATTCAAAGTCATGTTTCCACTGTTACCATTATCCCAACTAACAGTGTGTCCATTATCATGACTACCACTTTCTTCATTATTGTTCTTAATAGTATGTCCATTATCACCGTTTCCATGGTTACCATTATCACCATTATTATAATTAGAAGGGTGTTCGTTATCACCGTGTCCATGGTTACCATTGTCGCCACTATAATTCTTAGAAGTTTGTTCATTATCACCATTTCCATGGTTGCCATTGTCGCCATTATTGTTTCTAATAGTATGTCCATTATCACTGTTTCCATGGTCACCATTATCACCACTGGACCCAACACTGTGTCCATTATCACCGTTTCCATAGTTACCATTATCACCATTGGACTGAACAGTGTGTCCATTATCACCGTTTCCATGGTTACCATTATCACCATTGAACTGAACAGTGTGTCCATTATCACCGTTTCCATGGTTATTATTATCACTATTACTATTCTTAGCACTGTGGCCATTATCACCATTTCCATTGTCGCCATTGTTCTCATTAACTGTGTGTCCGTTATCTATATTTTCATTGCTACTATTGTCGCTTCCATTATTATACACACTTTGTCGATTATCGCCTTTCCCGTTGTTACCATTGTCGTCACCAGCCTTCACAACAGGATGACCATTGTCACCATTGCCATGGTAACTACCACGACTGTCGTTCTTAGCAAATTGTCCATTATCGCCGGTTCTGTGGCTACCATTGTCTCCACCATTGGTAGCAGTGTATCCACTGTCGCCATGGTCACCGAAACTCAAGCCAGAAGTGTGTACACCGTCACCACGCCCACTTCTTATTGTGGGCACAGCGAGCATGGTATCCTTCACAGCGCTGCTGGCTGTGGCGGCGACGGGTATGTGAGAGTCTTGGACCGGAAGGTCGCTGTGTGACGGCGGGAAGTTGCGGGTGACGGACGTTCTGACCCCGGCTCGGAGTCCGGCCAGTCCGTGCAGGGCGGACATGAAGATGGTGCTCCAGTTGTTGTTCATAGCGTCGTGAAGGCCGGGGATGCGTGACAACTGGGACGGAGAAATTTGGGTGGTATAGGCTCTGCTTCTGACAGGCGTCAGCGTCACGTGCGCAGTCGTCCTCGTCACTATAGGCGGCAGAGTAGTCGAGGTGACCGATGTAGGCCGTACAGTGGTTGAAGTGACCGCAGTAAGGCGCACACTGGTTGAGGTGACCGCTGTATGAGGTACCGTAGTCGAGGTGACCGCTGTATGAGGTACCGTATTCGAGGTGACAGCTGTAGGAGGTACCGTAGTCGAGGTGACAGCTGTAGGAGGTACCGTAGTCGAGGTGACCGCTGCAGGAGGTACCGTAGTCGAGGTGACCGATGTAGGAGATACTGTAGTCGAGGTGGCGGCGTCTGTGGCGGATGCTGCCGTGGTAGTTGACGAGATTGTCAAGTCACGTCCGTCTTTACTGATAGGAATGGCGAGTCGAGTCGTGACGGAGGATGGGGGTGAATATGTTGACATTGTTGATTGTTTGACCGTTGGTGTTGTTGCAGCAGCTGCTGCTTCTGTTGTTGTTGCTGCTGGTGTTGTTGTTGTGGTAGTTTTAGTTTTAGTTGTAGTAGTAGTTGTTGACGCTGTTGTTGATGATGTTATTATTGTAGATGGAGTTGGAGTAGCGTTATCAGAGGAGTTTCTTTCCTCTTGCGTCGTATGTTGTGCCGCAGTATGCGTTGTATATTCAGCAAGCTGTTGTGCTAACTGCTGTGGCGGCTGGTGTGCGGACTGTTGCTCCATATACCGCGTCGTTTCGTCAGGCCGTTGTGTTGTTGTCTGCTTTGATTGTTCCTTTTGAGATGAGGCCTGCCGAGGGGAGGATTGTGCCACCCATTGTGGCATTTGTTGAGTTACTTTCGGTTTTACCATGTGACGTGCGGCCTGTGGTTGCCCCGGTTGTGCTGATTGATGTCCAGGCTGTTGTGGCGTCCATTGTGCTTCCTTGCGTTGTGTCTGGTGTCGTACGGACTGTTCAGGCTTATGTTCCGCTACCATCGGCTGTGACGCGTGTTGTGCTGCATATCGTGTCACCTGCTTCACCTGATAATTTCCGCCACGACTTGGAGCACCTTGTTGTCCGTAGACGTTTGACAGCGTGGTAGAAGCTGTTGTTGGCGACTTTCTGTCAGCAGGAAGCGGAAAGCTAGATGGATCCACGAGAGATTCTGCTGCAGCATCCATCTTTCCTGAGTCACGTCCACCACTTCCAGTTTGAGTGTGAGGTGTTATTGGAATCGTCGCCGTCGTTGCAATTCTGGAAGTAGTAGACGTAGGCATGATAGTAGTCCAGGCTAGTGTCGTCTTCGTGGCTTGTGCTGACATAGTAACTGTCGTGGTTGGAGTTGATGTTGGAAGTAACGTGGTGGTTGTAGTCCTGGTCGATGGCGAGGTAGTGGAGCTTGTAGACGTCGAAATGGACGTCTTCTGGTTTGTGAGTGCATCTAATGCAAAGCCTAACCCATCCAAAGAACCAATTGAGGCAATAACTTTCCCATTGGAGTTTTCCAGAGGTTTTTTGACGTCGCAGAAACTTCCTCCATACCCTTGTGGACACCGACACCTATAGCTGCTGCATCCGTCAGGAACGCACGTGCCGTACATGCACACGTCGTTCCTGAAACTGCTGCACACGTCCACGCATGGCTTGCCGGAACTCGGGGAACCGGAAGTAGGAGAGGCGGCAGAAGCAGACCAGATACTGTCGAGGATGGTAGCGGGAGCGCCGTTGACACACAGCACACACACGAAGCACACAACTTCTGCTAGCACGCGACGAAACATCTCTACAGTGTCCACGGCAACGAGACGAGCTGAAGACACGGAACTATTTTCTTACTCTCGTATCCGGTGGAGCGGATTCAGCAGAGGCCAGATTCTATGTCCACACGATCGAGGCATCATCTCAAGAATGGCCAGCCGTCTCTCGACGCGAAACTTTGGAACGTTCCCGATGGAGATGATTGAAGCCGATCTTGGGATTATCTGCAACAAGAACGACATTTACCGTCAACCAAATAATGTGAGTCAGAAAGTATTTAGTACTATTTACACAGGGCAAGGATGTGAGTCAGAGAGAATTTAGTACTATTTACACAGGGCAAGGATGACACACAGATGCATGGAATCTACTACATGTCGCCCCCCCCCCCTTTCAATCTCCCCCCCCCCCTCCGACACCTGACAAGTGTGGGCACACCTACACGTTATTAATGCTACCGCTGATTATACCACAATATCAATCACAAGACCACATTAAAGTCGACATCTCTACCATGTATAGATCACGTTGACTATTCTGGGTCTGATGACTCTATACTCGTGTTAGGCGTTCTAAATTGAGAACGACAGCTAGATGGTTTTACATCCACTCAGCTTTGAACTTCCCACTGTTGAAATATTAATGGTGACTGCATCTACATAGGCTAGGGCGTGTGTCTTACTCCATATTGAATGTGTGCCTTTGTTCTGACAATATTTACATAACGATATGTACATACATAGAACGCACGTGGGAATGGCGTGGTGGTAACTAGAAACAACACACACGGACAACAGCTACTGATGAGGACAAGAAGCCTTATTGAAGTCTTCACTGATACATGTAGAGCGCAAACAATAACTCTGTATAGTTTTATCCTGTAAGTGTCGCCCTCGAGCTTGACCCGCTTATGTACAGACATCCAGGGATACAGTAAAACTAAATATATAATGCCAAAAAAAATGTAAATTTAAATAATACCTCTCAATCGCATCAAAGCAAATGTTAAGGATTCTTAAGAATTAAATGTAAATGACTTTTTGCAAGTGGGTTGAGCTTGAGTTCCTAGATGTTAACCCAATGGAAACCTACCGTGAACCTCTAAGGTAACTTTCCATTCGCTCTCCCAAACAGAAAGTCAAGCAGTATTCTACTATGAAGGTGGCATTTAGGCTTCCGTTAAGATTTAAGAAGTACAATCAATCTTTGGGTCTTATTTTGTTGCGATATTTAATTAATTTAAACAATGTTCTATATATCTTTCCGAAAAGAAAGTAACGTTCAATAAATATTTCCATGGCTATAATATACTTTTTCATTAACTTTGAGTTTAAATTTCCTACGCTCAGCGCTACTCAGCCACGGTCAATAATAGCAATGTGCTACGTTTGTATGAGACGAATCACAGTTAAATGTTCAAGCCATAACTGGAAGGAAAGATCAAATGTGATTGGCCGATTGAAAGTAACGTGAGAAACTAATGGATGTATATAACAGTAATATGGAGGAATGTATTAGATTGACGCATTTATTTATTTATGTTTTATTTGGTTGTGTTTCTTTGCTATGTTCTTTTATCGTGTGCATTTTTAGTGCTGGTTAATTCATCACAACCTACGACAAGGCACGTTGTAGATGAATATAAAAAAAAAGACCAAGGAAAGAAAACAGGGAAGGAAAAAACCCATTAAAACATAAAAAGAAAACAAATTGAAAATAGTAATTACATGAATTTTATGGTCACCGATGGTTTATCAGCAGTTGCCATGTGGGGTGAAAAACTGAGCATGCATAAACTATGTATGAAGTATGCTCTATTTATCTCCAGTTCTCTGTGATAGTAACTACCACCTCTAGTTGCCTCGAATATAAATTGATACATAAGGAATGTGCTAAATATAAATCGATCAAATTCAAGGACATTATATATATATATATATATATATATATATATAATCCATAAGGTATTAATTCGTCTTTGTAATAACATACTCCCAGCTATAAAACAATCAGTTTCAAGGTTTAAATTTCCACACCGCCTCCACTTGTGAAATTAACAAAATACCATGGAGATCGAAACCCATAATTAAACACGATAGTCAAATATTCTATTCGGTACATAAAGTATGAATAGTATAAATTTGGTATAATTGATGACTCGCCTTGTATGTGTGAAAATCATTGTGACAATGTTCACCACTTCTATTTTTCATAAATAACAATTCAGATAAACTAGATATCAATTATTGAAAACTATCACATATATTATTAGAGGTACAGCTAATATAGACATATCGTTATTTGTGAGTCACATATCTTGCATTGCCTTATTAAGTTAATAATTGTTAACACATAACATAGGAGTTTGGGAGTGCAATACACCCATGCTATAAATATTAATATTTTCTCTAGTGCAATAACACAATGGATTTTTACAATTGTATTCATACGCGATATCAAAGTCTTTTTGGACGTCTTTTAGAACTTCTTCTTGGAACTTAATTTGTCGAATATGAAGTTAAAAGATGTCTTCAATTAAATATGCAAACACATTTATTAATATTTAAACATTTACTTGGAACTATATTTTGTCTGCGTGCTTTAACTCAATTCCCAAGGCATTTGCCTATATTGTGTTTGTAACTGAAAAATCGATATTACGATTATAGTTTCTACAGTTACGTGATAAATAGAATATCACATTCTAGAATCTTATTCGTTGGCAAAAATGATATTATGCTCGGCAGAGCCTCGCACACTATCAGTTTTGCCAACTCGTTCAATAAATTTAGTAATATGTCAATATGACCACTCATATGAGATCCTTTATAACTTTAATGCTGTGTATAAGAAAACCCATCCATAAGAACGAAAAGAAAATTCATTGCATTTACGCATGTGTCTCACAGCATGGAGCTGGAGTGCGTTGATGGTATATATAGCTGTACTTATACATCTAATTTATCCGTAGCACTGCTCTGTAGTTTATGTTTCCATAAATTTGATACATTAGATTATGTGAAGATTATTTTACGTAAATACATGAAAGATAGCTATAGTTCATAAAGTTAGATAACATTTTCCCAATCCTATTGTGATGAATACACTATGATGAAATCAATAATACAATATACATTATTAATTTGAATCATGTAGATGGCAACATTGGAAGACAGATAGTTGCTCCCCACCCAGCATACTAAATATACACTTTTATACCTGTCATGGGATTAGTTGGATATTTCATCTAAGATTATATATAATACATAGGCTACATACGATATGCCTTGAGCATACCTATAGGGGCGTGGATCTGGCGCATTGTAAATACTAATTTATGTTATTATTATTACTATTATTATTATTATTATTTTTATTATCATCTTTTGAACAGGCTATAAACATGAAAAGGGCGATATATAAATATGGTATTTATATAATATTATATATTATCATCATCATCATCATCATCATTAATATTATTATTATTATTACTAGTATTATTAGTATTAGTATTAGTATGAGTATTAGTATTAGCATTATAATTATCATTATTATTAATAGTAGTAGTAGTAGTAGTAGTAGTAGTAGTAGTAGTAGTAGTAGTAGTAGTAGTATAGTAGTATATGTTTGGAATGTAAAGGACATGTAGCATGATTAAACCGTCGCGATAGTTTGCAATATCTCTTTATGGTTTGTAATGTCTCTTATCTCTTAATAGTTTGTAATATCTCTTGATGGTTTGTAATATTGTAATTGCTCTTGATAGTTTGTAATATATCTTGATAGTATGTAATATCTCTGGTAACGTGGCTCCGAACCGAGCGTGTCAGGACTCCACTGTTGTCTCGCGACTGAATGGATATATATCAGACTACGATCGATTACAACCAACGACAGATTCATAATGAATTTTCATTATGTCTAGTAGCAATCCAATAAAGCCAAACTAGAATGTCCAGGAAATCTTCCGAATGAAAATAAGTTGGATTTTTACGCATTATTTAACTATTTTTCACAATATAGCGTCTACATTGTCCATAAAAATAGATTCTTATAATGTTAAAGTGATGATTAAACATTTATATATCGTATACCGTAATTCCTGGACGCCATGTTAGTATGTTCAGTGTTAGAGTGGTTCAGCTTCAGAGAGCCATCATTATCATTCAGTGGGAACACACGTAATTTAGCGTCTTGCTAGTCTAGCGGCATTATAGTCTTCAAGATTGAACAATGCTTTAACGTAATTTGCTATATATGTATACATGCATCTTCGAAAATCAGGCCATTATGCCTACTTAACATTCGTCAAATACGACGGATGTTAAATAGTCATAATGGCCAATGTCCCGAGGATGGCATACATGATGCCAATGCTTGTTGCATTTTCTATATGAGTATTGAGAGTAATTGTAGATATGAGTATTAAGAGTAATTATAGATATGAGTATTGAGAGTAATTGTAGATATGAGTATTTAGAGTAATTGTAGATGCGAGTATTGAGAGTAATTGTAGATATGAGTATTGAGAGTTATTATAGATATGAGTATTGAGAGTAATTATATATATGAGTATTGAGAGTAATTGTAGATGCAAGTATTGAGAGTAGTTGTAGATATGAGTATTTAGAGTAATTGTAGATGCGAGTATTGAGAGTAATTGTAGATATGAGTATTGAGAGTAATTATATATATGAGTATTGAGAGTTATTATAGATATGAGTATTGAGAGTAATTGTAGATGCGAGTATTGAGAGTAATTATAGATATGAGTATTGAGAGTAATTGTAGATGCGAGTATTGAGAGTAATTGTATATATGAGTATTGAGAGTAATTGTAGATATGAGTACTGAGTTTTGTCAAGTATCTAACTAAACCACGGCTACTACTGTTAGTGATATTTATATTCCGTGTTGCGTTACTTTGTGGTGCTGACTTTGTCATTGACATTGTATTATTTTCTATTGTTTCACTCTGTAAAATTGTGTTACTTTGTAGTGTTAACTTCGTTGTTTTGCTTATTTTACCATGTTGTGCTTTGGTTTGGTATAAGCACATTGTTTAGTTGTGTTATTTTATAGTGGTTACTTTGACGTGTTGTACGTGTTTCCTTGTTTCTGATTTTGTCGGCTTGTATAACATTGTGGCCTTATTTTTCTCATGTAATGCATACTTTTATTTGTTGCGTTAGCGTTTTCTCTTGTTCTGCTGATTCTAGTCAGCTTTTACCTATCTGTGTCCCTACCATCATCCCACGGTACAGCCTTACAAACAAGTTCCTACTTTTTGTTGTTTTTTGTATGTGTTTTTTTCTTTGTTTGTTTATTTGCTTTGTTAAATGAAAATGATATTTTACTGCCGTAAATGCAAAGGGTTTTGGTGCAAACGCCAGTCCGGCTCGTACGAGCACCGCTCCCATGATATCAACTGTATAATTACCATGTATTTTGGCGTATGAGAACACAGTGTAGAGGAGACAACAGAGTGTCACCAAATCGTTACGAAATGGCCGCTGGCGCCATCGCAGGCCACTATTACGTCATGAACATTGCGTGATGTCCGACAACAGTGTGATTGATACGTTGTGATCAGACAGATCGATTCTGTCCTGGAGCATAGGAGCTACACGAGGACAGACTGAACCATAACACCATATTTGGAAGTGTTTAGTTAACTACAAACATTACGACACAATGTTTCGTAAACATAGATTGCATAGTTTACTAATTTGCCTATTTGTTTATATGGACGAATGTGCACGGCCAACACACTGGAGTAAAACATTTCATAATGTATCTTGTTCTAGCGGTAAAAATACAAATTTATGACCAAACCTAACAATGACCTGCAGTTTCATACTAATGCTAAGCAGCTTCTGCAATAAGGAGAGTTACATGATATATGTCACTGTCATGCTGTCTGGCTCATGACACGTGATGCAGAAAAAGAAATTAAGCTGCAAGTTATAGTAACTAATTAATTGTCTACTTGTAGTACAGAAGTTTGCAAGGAAGTGTTTTGGACGTCGTACCTTCCAATACATAGCTTCCACTTTGTGGAACACTCTTCGAAAACACTGATAATATTGACGTTATTAAATCAAATCGTAAAACGTTTCTCGTCATTCAAAGTTAGTATATGTATCGCCTTAAGCACATGTTAGCATATGTATTTGGCATTCACATTCACATTATTGCTATTATTCAGTGCAGTTCTCACCTGATTCAGCGCTACGTCCGGTGGCCTTAATGGAGCGCTTGCTAATATTTACCACACAATGTCCGTCTCCGCCCGGTAGTAAAATAATGTTTGCCTCCCCTAATGAACCCCACACAGTCGCAACACGTTCGTAACCTGACGTCAGGACATTAATCTTCTGGAAACATCTCACCGCTAAAACCTCACAGCTTCTCTGTTCAAGCTAACTAACTGGAGCTGATCATCACGTCACAGATGGCGACTGCAATATTATGTTACGTAACACTGCAAATCTGCACACGTTTACATCTGTCGTCATCTGCTGGTTGAGACGTGCACTCTTACTGTTAGTGACAGTAAAAATGAGTATTGCGAGGTGGCATGAGTATTGCGAGGTGGCATGAGTATTGCGAGGGGAAGGGTGGTGGGGAGGTTTACAGACACAGGGTATTGAGACCAAGCCCGAGAATACGAAACCATTTTGAGTATGACTCATGCACAACTCACGTTTTGCGTTTGGATTTGAGCACAAAACGCGAGTTGATCATGACATCGTACTCATAAAATATTAGTAACCGTAGCAGATTACAGTTAACACAAGAAATGATACCTTGTTTTTTTTTATTACTAGGATACTGTCAGAAGATGTGTCTCGAGGTTTAGACCTTACAGTGTATATGAACCAGTGTTAATAAATGGCCACTACTCTTAAGGAAACTCTATTCACAGATATGTAACGTTAAATTTGCAAAAACGCAAGTGAACAGATGAACCTTATATACAATAATACTGAAGCTGCTAACAGTCCAACTGGTCCCAACTGGTAGACTACAAGTGGCGAACAGAAGGTCTACTGGTTCTATTGGACATAGATTAATTAGATTGAACTAAAATATGATTAATAACAATACAAGTAGTATTAATCTATGTAAATAATAGATAAGGTGAACATGCATTGAAGTCATTACACTTGTGGCAAACGACTGGAAACCTGCTAAATACTACAGTCTAGAGAAGAACGTCCAGCTTCACTTGGCAGGCGGTCACCCACACGCAGTTACAGGAGGTCAGACAGGAGGTCAGAAATGAGGTTACCCACAGGAAGTCATACACAGGAGGTCAGCCGTAACAAAAATTGGTAACGGAGTGGTACCCATTTGGCATTTGCAGAGCAAAGAGCAAAAGGCCATGTCACTGTGTGAGCTCCACAGCCATTCTCACCTCCATTCGCACTTCAATACGTGCAGCTGCGATCATGACAAACAATTCATCCCACGTTGTCCTACCATGTACCACCGTTACAGAATTCCTTACATAGCCCCCCTGGGCCAACTGCAAACTTCACCTTTTTAACAGAAACACTAGACTGCACTTACCTATCGTCACGCGTGTGGAATCAACAGATCTGTCATCATGAACGACATATACATATTTGCTGCTCAGGTGCGCTTTTTGTGAGTAATATGTAACTTTACGCACAATATATAAATAGGCATTGTAATGCTTTATTTGCATGCCGGAAATGTATGTAACTATCGACATGCATTCAAATTAGCCGTAAGCTGAGCTATAGAATGCGGTTAATTGTTTGGCAAGTCTCCGTGACGGATCTGTGTATGACTCGTTCAACCACCCACTGGGACGACACCTCCGTCCCCGGAAGTTAGCCTTCACACGCGGACATGACGGGGTGTGTTGTGTGCACAGTCGCAGTGCAGTAAGCCTAAACCATCCTTGATCCCTCAGTACCGCGCAGGTATTTTACAACATTAATAATAATGCAGGGTTCGGAGCTAGTAATTATAATCAGGTACCGGAGATACAATGACCTGTATTCAGTCGTCATTGTGTTAACAACGTGCAATACAATAGGAGGTCAACATACTTGATCAACTTTTATTATATCATCAATTCGTACTCATTATTTACATCGCAAGCATACCCATAACACTAAAGGATTTTGAATTTTACATCTTACACACAACAGCAGCCACACTTACTGTTCAGGTTTTACATCATACACACATTGAGATATCCCGATATGTTGTTTTACATCATACACACATTGAGATATCCCGATATGTTGTTTTACATAATACACACATTGAGATATCCCGTTGTGTTGTTTCCTATTCAACATACATGTACATCGATATGAGGATGGTCTGTATCGCCGTGGTTCTTATCACGTGACTTGGCACTGTCATCATGTGACTTCCCAAATCCATACGGATCTAGGTCAGCAAGGTCTGGCCAGTCACTGTAGTGAAGTTCTGGAACAGGTTCCATTGGCACAGTCTCGGAGGCCTCACAGAGCTGCTCGATGGATGCCGAGTCCTTGCTGCTTCCCGGAGGCGATGGTCTTTTCTTGGGCATCGACAACTCGATTCGCTTCCAGAACCTCTCTAGTTTCCGGTCATCTCCGCCACTCGGCCATTCTATGTACGTAATGGTATCAAGAATGTTTTTTAAAGTCTCGTCCATGAACATCCGGTCACACGAGATATCGTGAAGCACTATGGGTATTAGCCTCTGCTTCCGCTTGAGCATCTCGTGCTGCGCCCTCTGGTATTCAAACCTGCAGAACTCGCTCTGGATGTAGCCCGGAGTCAGTACTAGGATGGTCCGCCGACTGGTCTCCACTGCATGGATGATGTTGTTGGTGATGGCTGGAAGCAAACACACGTACAACTGTTTGAAATAAGTACATCTGACACGGCTTTCCGAAATGATGACCGTCTACGTCACTTGTTACATCGGTAGTTAATAGGCAAAAGCTTGAATTCATTATTTGAGAAACATATAAAGTAAAATTCTGACATTTTGTGCAAACGTATGCTTTGTCTGATTTTATGCATTTACGAGTGTCATGAAATTAAAGCAAGCGCACATAACATGTCCGTGTTCATATTGATTCATAGTCTGGCGGGACTGGCTACAAATTCCCCTTACTCAACCTAGTAGTAATAGTTAGTTATTTCTATTAGATTATTGGAATAATCATTTACGAACATAAACCACCTATATATACACATGGACATCACGACAGCACTACTAGATTGGGGGGAAATAACAGTGTGATCAGGAGAGATGTGACTATTCGTGAATTGAGTAATATGTAGCGTGCACAATGCAGTATACTGGGATCACTGTTTCGACAAAGTCAGAGCATAAGACAGCCTGTGATCACATAGGTCGAAATACTGTGACAGTGTGCTATTTGCTACAATATTCTTAATGTGGTCTTACTAATTAAACCGTCTCAATCAAGTGCACTGTCATATAAAATATTGGCGGGCCAGCCATAGTTATCCACTTTAGCTTGGCCCCCCACCTCAGTTAAGTTATTAATTAGCCAACTCAGAGTATAAACATGTCAATGAGATTATTTCTATAATTAGTACGATGTATCTGTAATTCGCAATGCATTATTTCAATCATGCAATGACATACTTTTAGTCTGCAGTAGCTTTGCTTGAATGTGTGTTAATATCCATAGCAACGTTGTATGGGTATATAAGTGAGGTTTTAATATGTCACCAAATATACTACTCACAATTTGATAGGGATCATATGATTAGAATGTAGTAAATTCATCGTATATGTTTGAAAACATAAAA
>JAUTBT010052409.1:0-15702 GCA_032361225.1 Lepetodrilus schrolli | reverse complement strand
AATAATGTAGCGCTATGAGCATGCTTTCGAGCGTGGATTTGGCGCAATATAAATGTTCACATTATTATTATTATTATGTATGTGTATGCTGAAAGAGTGGTCAAGTGGTCAAGTTAATGTATGTGTATGCTGAAAGAGTGGTCAAGCCATGTATGTGTATGCAGGAAGGTTGCTGGCACAGAAAACACATTGTAAGGGAAATGGCCGACATTAGACACCTTTAGTTTATTCGCATTCAACTTCAAACATGAAAATTCCTGTGTATTATGTCACACAATTTTGTTGTTAAGTGATATTATTCATGTCCACATTCTAACTTACACCTCAAGTCGGCATGCTTGTAAAATATCACGTCATCAACAATACTATGAGACGTAATACGCAGGAATTCTCGCATTGAAGTTGAACGTGGCAAAACTAAAGATCTCTATTATTCTGGGCTAGGGACTCAACAAACACTGACAATGCTATCATGATATTGAAAATACCTGTAATAGTAACCCCTAGCTACTACCATCAAGCCCTGGGTTTAAGAAACGTTTTGAGTACGATTTCATGCTCAAAAGGTTTTGTTCACAAATCCATATATAAACAATATGTAGAGTATGAAATGGCACTAAAAATGTCTGCAACCTTGGGGCCAGATGCGGAAAATGGTAGAATGGCTTGACTTTCCAAGTATGATTTTATTGAGTGTGGAATCATGTTTTAATTGTAATGTTAGGTATATAAAGTCCATTAATTGAGTTGTGATCACAGATTGCTTACTTGTTCAACAGCTCGTAATGCAGCCACGTGTGTTTTGACGCTGTGAGGAGACGACAGCACAGAAAGTAGATCATTGAGTATTTCCATCTTGGCCATTGCAATCGCGTTTTTATCATGGCTGCACAACTTGCCAATCAGAAGCAACCCTGCTTCTCGTGATTCAGGTTTTGTGCGTCGCAATAATATCTGCAACTAAAATATTTATATATTTCATTAAACATGACCGATATTACAGTAACCTTGTGCGACTACAGTAACCGTGTACGACTATAGAGCAATGTATAGTATTAAAAACAGTATCATCCATACTGAAACCAATACTGTTACCACGCAATCATTAATAAGTGACTGAACATGGCTTAACTATCGTGACTGTATATAAGACACTTTGAATGTTCGATTTATGGCTTCACGTCATTGAGGGAATATTTTGTTCAAATACGACGACAAATGAATTTACAAAAGAGCTATGAACCAGTAGTCCTAAAACGCGTTGCTTTACACCATATTTCAGTGCTACTACAGCAATCTGGCTATGGTGGGAGGAAAACCTGCAACAACTAAGCATTACAATTAGCCATGGCTGGCATAGACGAACCAAGAATGATAACTCTACATGACGTGTTGCATACAGTGTATTAGAAAATGTTTACCTCTTATTACACAGTTCTCCACAGATAGAGGAAAACATATTAGGTAAACTTGAACCTGCAGGGAGTTCCCGTATTTAGGTCCATGCGAGATTTGGCACATGGGCCTCAAAACTGAATCTTTCCGTATTTAGGTCCATGGGGTTAAATTCAGATTTAATATTAGAGTAATCTCCAATGTACCAAACAGTGTTACTTCCCCTATGCACTAACCGCTTGGTTGACTGTATGCGCATGAATGCATGGCAAACATTGATCTCTACACATAAACTTATTGTTTAAAAATGTGTTGTTCTGTCATCCAATGGGTAACGGGTTTCTTTTGTTCTTATAATGTTTTTGTTTCAATTAAAACAAGTGCCAACCATATATTTTGTCTGTTTTTCACATCAGAAACACAATATCCGTATATATAATGGGTAGTTCTGAATTTAAACCCTGGGCTTAATTTCAGATTAAAAGAATCTATTTCAACAGCGACATTTTCCATAAACCCGGGACTTTAATACGGGAACTCCCGGCACTTCTCAAAATGAAATACCAAGGGGAAATAACCCTGCATGGGAATCCTAAGTAAATTGTTGAAGAAATATCTTCATGAAAACCGAATAGTGCTATTAATTATTTATTTTTTTTTAAATTAATTTATTTTTTTTTTAATTTGGGGTTTTAAGTCGCTTTCAAGATTCTTTCACTTATATCATGACTTGTCAGTTTAGGGCAGGAGGAAACATCTGTAGCGCTGAATGTTGCAGTAAACCTGCGAGCATCAGCTGGTACTGACAAGACCAAGGATGATAACTGCATTGCCACTCTACAGACATCGCATCCTATCAATATCGCGTCAGAAAGGTAACTTTCGCAAACATTGATGCCGGGCCCCCCCGGGGCAGGATTTGAACCTGGACCCTTTGGCTCCCAAGTCCAACTGTTCTACCACTGCGCTACCACCCGCCCCCGGTGCTATTTATAAACACCATGGTTTCTGATGTCTAGGTAAAGCAGAAAACAGACAAACCTGAGTGACTTGTTGCTGTGTGATATCATCTGTTATCGAGTGGTTGCTGAGGAACTGGATCATGGTTTTCACCTGTGATGTGCCGGTCCCTCGTGTCACTGACCGCTCCAACATTCTCAACATGTGGTCAACCGTCACAGAATCTGGAGACAAAAATATAAAATAATTATATTTGTGATCAAAATTTACTGAGACGTGTAAGAGAATATCTCACGATAAAAAATACAAAACTATGAAAAGATATTAAAATATTGAAAACCAGTGTGAGTGAATTATATTGTTTAATGTCACAGCAGGAATCATTCACCCATACATGACGATGAAAACCAGTGGGACCTGCTGAAAATATAGCTTGTTGCCCAATATACTGGTGTAGACAAATCAAATGTACATACTATCAGAGAAAAATACCTTTGACCATGAAATATGTCAACAATCCATGATTGTATATCTTTCAATACTGTTAACCATTATTAAACATGACACAGATCTATGCCCAATAAAATATATTATCAGAGACCACTGAGTACCCACCATCAGAGTCGTCACCAGAGTCAGTGTCGGTGTCACTGTATGCTTTCGTCACCCTGCTACTGGTGTCGTCATGTTTCTGACAGTGACACGTGACACACACTGGCGGCAGACTGCCACTGCTCTCCAGACGTGTCATAATGTCATCAATACTATCATAGTTGGGATCTCGTCTGAAAGGATTTTGTTAAAAATTGATAAATTAATATCATATTTACAATTATGATAATAATAATTAAATATTCTGCATACAGGTTCATAATAAATAAATTCCTAGTTGCATTGTTTGTAAATTTCCTATAAAATAATTCAAAATTTGGAAGAAATGAAAAACAATACTATTAATTTAAATTGAAGACAAAACAAGATAATTGAATGCAGCAGGTCTGCAAACATTTCCCCGAGTTGCAGACAACATAGTTAATCCAAGGCAATAGGGGCTGTCCCCTTTTTTTCTGAATTATAGAACTAGCCCTGAGCATGGACACTCCAATGCTGGCAATATTGATCATTACCTCCAGTTATTATACATAGCAGTATCCATTTCCCAGTTTGTCTAGCTTATAGAACTAGCCCTGAACATGGATACTCCAACATGGATTGTCACCTCCAGTTATTCAATATATATATATATATTGAAATGTATGAAATGTATGAAATGTATGAAATGTATGAAATGTATACATTTCTTAGTTTGTTTGAATTACAGAAACAGCCCTAAATATGGACTCCAATATGGGATGCCACCTCCAGTTATATTTATCCATTCCATTTCAACACTATGAATACAGAACTAGCCCAGAACATGTATTCACCTCTTGTTGACTATCTTCAACTCATTGTTGGTCTGGTACAGCTGCAGCCTGGTACTGAGGGCACTTTCCCCGGTCACCTCAAGGTCTGGCGAGTCCAGGGGTAGCACAGTGGACCAGGCTTGACTGGTGACCTGGCCAGATCTCTGAGCTGGCTGACCTGATCGCTGACCAGGCCGGCCGGTGTGGTAACGCTGTCGGCTCATCAGAAATCCCTAGCCTCAGTCTACTTCCAAGCTTTTACTCAGGTTCCATGTTTATAACTTCCTTTTTACTCAAGTCAAAACATCTGTAATATAAATTAAGAGCTATTAGTTTAACATGATTACTGACCATCGGTAGAAATAACACGTATATCATAGGGAAAAGCTGACATGTGGATGAAGAAACTGCAAGTATCCCATGAAAAAGAAGAGTACCGATATTACCTTTGTTATCAGAGTTTTAGTCATACATGTAGGAATACATACCTTTCCACAGCCTACAAAAACATTTAAACAAGAGTAACAATAACAGCATACAATCACGGGTTTGTTTACATATTTCATGGTCAAATGTATGCTTACATTTAAGTATGTAAATTTGATGTGTCTACAGAAGTATATTGGGTAACCAGCTACATTTTCTGTATATCCCACTAGTTTTCAATATTTCATATTTTGTTATTTTTTAATATTTATAGTTTATGTAGCTTTATTGGTACCAGTGTTCGTGAAAGGGTATTTTGACCGTATTCAATTATTAGAGTTATCCCCCTTATTCAGGGTTTATCGTAAATGTAAACTGCAATGGAATTTTACCTATCCTACAGCGGTGAAAAGATATTTGGATGTACAAAATTGATTATATGTATGCTAAGTGCATATACTTTGCATTTTAACTCCAATTCAGTCAAAAACGATGTGATTGTATGACTTTAACACAAATTTAATAAAAATCAGATCCGAACCTGACATTCAGATATTTGAACACTCACTTTTAAAGTTTTGCCAACAAATGTAAAAATTGTTTAAGTAGCGAAACTGGATCTGATTTCAAATTAGACTGATGTTACCATTGGCCAGACTAGTCAAATTCACATAGGAAAATAGGCGGCAACCAGGGCACTTCTTTATCATGAAAGAGCGGAACTCTCACGTAGCCTAAATCCCACCGTACCAATGATGTAGTCTGTGGCTAAGATTGGAGACGGTTATCTTAGAGGTACGTTGTTTTGTACAGGATTGCCCAGGAAGGAAATTGTTGATAGAAGAAATCTGCTCATATTTTATACATGTTATATCTATACTGTGATTCGTGTCAGGTTATATGGATAATGAGAAACATGTTAATCATACACATTTGTTGACCTGAGAATGTTTTGCACTCGTACATTTGTCGGTTATATTAATTAGGTCAAAATTTCATTCATAGTCTGATAGTTCACATGTCGCATTTAATTTTTCTCCCACCCTGCGATATCAAGGTCACGCGTACCCAAATTGGGAGGCGTGATATTTCTCTCCTGCTACTGTCAGCTGATACTTCTAATCTAGACAACAAGCTAATTGTGTCTTTTATGCCAGGATAGTGCTCCTGTAGATTTAGATCTTTTTATTGTTCGGTAGTCGGTGATTGGACAATGCTGACAATGCAAAGTCATCTGCTTTCATAAATGAGTGATGATACTTGTGCTCTGTGAAAACACAGTTCTGGTAACCATGGTAACCATGAAATCACTTTGACTGCAAACCAATCAGATGTCCGACAAAAAGCGGACGTTGATTGTGAGGATTGGAAGTTGATAGGCAATAAAATTTTGTCCACAAGTTTAATTGAGGATTGTATTTTCATTAGGAACAGTGGATTTTCATGAGATTAAGGCATAATAAAATGCAGGGAGAGCAATTTAAGTTTTGATTTATTTATTTTGTGACCTGAATACAATGTACACTTATTCGTCCGAAAACTGAGTACCAGAGGATATGAACTCAAAACAGGTTGGACATCCACAGGGATTGGAAATTATCCTGTGGTAGATCTACCCAAGCACCCATGGTATCCGGTGTTATCGACAGATAATCGTAGATGGTATTAACTTTGTGAATAACTAAAAACGAGTAGATCATGTATATTGATTATTGTATTTACTATCTGCTGACTATACATGTATATTCTATTACTATCTGCGACTATACTATGCTATATATATATGACATAAGATGGTATTATAAGTTTTTGTATGTGAAACATGTGAACTAGGTCTAAAATAAATAATTGAAATGAGCAAAACGTTTCCAATTTATCTAAATATTGGAATCGATAAGTTCATTAGATTCAGATTCAAAACAATTATACTTGATAATATACATTCACTACATATGCATTTAAATCCTGATGAGTTAATAACGCTTACCAATGAAAATCTCCTATAGACTTGTAGGTTGTCACGTAAATAAACATTATGTTTGGACATACTTCATATATTATAGCCGCCATGATCTTGCATTGAAAAGGGAGCATCTATTGTGCCTTTTATTTAAACATTTGGATTTAGTATAATATTAGAGCTCTCTTCGAGCTAATGATAGAAAATAAGCTATGCTATAGTATTGTATGTGTTGCAATAAACTCAATTATTTTAATAGTAAGTGTATATGAAAAGTATAATAAACTGTAATAATTTTTCCCAGTAAAATAAATTACCCTTTCCCACCAACATGGCTGACAAAAGCACTGCAGGTACTTGGCGAAGACAGTTTTCATTGATATTCGCCTCCAAAAGTCTAAGAATACAAAGATATTTCTAGAGATTTTCTTGTGTTACAATTCCTGCAATATTTTCTACAAACTAGCTGTAAACTGTCCGAAAATTGCGATATATCTTTGGACAATCTGACAGAATGCGACTGGTGAAAGTTACCAGCTTGTTATTCCGGCGTTAGTAGTTTTCGTCACCATAAGAAACTTTGTGTAAATATTTACTAACAGTGGGAATAACATCTATTCAGATTATATCTCAGAATGATTTACCGCTGCACACCCTCCCGTTTCTTCCATTCTATTCACGTGTGTGTCATTTTATAACATGCGATGATATCAGCTACATTAGAATAATGCAATTTTGTAAGGATACTGATTTAACGACATGGCAGAATATACATCGACACGTGTGTCTGTCGATAGAAAAGAAATCTAATATGGAAGCCGGATGTCAGATGATATGACACTTGGCTAACCAACGGAACTGTCTTAAGATGACCGATTGCTGTTGTGAAGTCATAATATTACTCTTGGCCCTATTTATGGCCGGCCAAAATATGACTCATATACTGGTTACAGTGTACACGGTCTTTAGCACCTGGGTTCTCAATATACTAGTACTATCTTGGGGTTAGGATTATTCTAGGTTTAGGGTTAGCGATGTAAAAATAATTTAGAATATTTTTGACAAATTTTATAAACAACAACGATAATCGCGAACATTGAAACACTTTGCTATTGAAGCGGCAGTAAAATATAACATAAGAACTTCAGGGTTCCTACGGCACGCAAAGCGACAAGACTTCAACATTTTGTGTTAGGCTTTCATGTGTTCCCCAGTAGGTGCTCAGTAACTGTAACTTGTCGCCCATGTGCAGGTTGGCACAGGTTCGATTCCCGGTTGGAATAAAAAATATAAATTCATGTTTCATTTCTAGAAATGATGAAATTTGAGGACAGAATGTTTTCTCAATGTTAAAGATGGGAGAGGAAATCATGATAAAACAAAGAGGGGTGCAGGTGGAAATATTTCCTATATCTCTATAGTTTGTACAAGAACGACTCTCGATGATAACTATTCCAAGAAAATTCCGTAACGTTGCAAACAGGAATTCATCAAACAAATTCGGTGCCATTTTTCTGTTGTGAATGAAGAAACCTGTTTTCGCCACCTAGGTATTTCACATGGAATGGAATGTATAGATGGTCTAATCTGAAAGTTTGCAATAATTTGAATATGTTCAGGCTGTGTGCACCATAAGCATTCACAATTCAATAATTTTACATTTGCTTGCTTGCTGGTCAGCTCTGTTGTGCATTTCATCAACGTATTTGGTAATAGCTTATATGCAAAGTTTTCATTTATTAATGATGCAAATATTCTGAAATTTATATTTTGGCTAGGTAGTACAAAATAACATGGTTGAAATGGTAGCATTTTTTGTTTGTTTTTCATTCCATAAACTACTTCCAAAGATAACAGCCTTGGAAAGTTGCATGACTATGTGTGCATGAATCTTGATGAGCGGAAGTATGCCACCCTTATATGCTAATTAGTGTAGCAGGGAATGTGAAATTACCGAAGTTTCATTCATCATGCCCCGTTCTACTCTAGTCACTAGTCAGTCACAGTTCCTGATGTTTGTCATTCAAGCAGTTATAAATATAATTTGTTTCACAAATAAATTGTGTTGTTAAACATTAAATATACAATTTTATAATTGTATGTAAAATACCATCACACAATGGTAAGTTTATTTTGATTATTAATAAAACCACAACATATCAGGAAAAATCAAATAGTTATTTATTTTGTTTTATTTCCATTCTTTAATTTCACAGTGGCAGCAGGGTGTAGCCCATGCAGGGGGAATAATGACAAAGTGTTTCAAATTTGCCAGTATTTCATCAGGGGGCGTCTCAAAGTCACAGCAGGGGGATGGTGTCAATCCAGAAAAGCGGAAATTGTCCTCAGACTCCAGTGAGGATGCGTCGCCTCCAGTTAAGAAAAAGTTCTCAATGGGTCTGACCACCAAACCTGAGTCGAAGAAGATCACGATGAATTTGGGGATCCAGAAAAGCGCACCTGCTGCACCCATTAAAATGTCTTTAGGAGTACAGGTAATGACAGTTGTTTCACTGTACAGCCCTGTACCATTGTAAATATTAATACATTATTTGTGGTATCTATACCAGTTTGTCACATGTGGGGATAGCGGTGGGTCGTAGACTCGTAGCACAGAGGAAGAATGTCGGACTTCAAAGTCAACAGGAACCTGTCATCAATGTCTTTGAAAGTTAACTTTGCAATGTTGTTGCGTTTCTCCATGCGATGTGACATTTTGTGTGTTTCAGAGATGGGTTTTATTCTCTTGCCTAAGTACATAGTTTGCTAACAGTGTGGTACGTGCTTGCAGTGATGTCATTACCAGACAATATGCACTTGGTTCAAAAATGCCTGTGTTTACCCAGCAGAGAATTGGTACCCTGAAGGATGAAATGGAAATGTGAATGATCGCCTTGTAGAGTCTTGAACGGCAAATTAGGTTTCATACTTCCATGGAGTTGAGAAGGAATTTAAGGCACATAGATCCATTGACAGGAGTAATAATGTTGCGGTATGAGCATGCCTTTGAACATGGATTTAGCGCAATATAAATGTTCACATTATTTATTATTATTATTTTATTCAAAATTCGATGATTGAAAATCAAACCATGGCTCAGTATCAGATGCACATTGTCATCAAACTAGGGGAAGACTATGACTCTGACTAGAATATGGATGAGAATCTGCTACATGTGATTGATAAACTATGGTCTGACTTGAAATCAGATAAATGCAGGCATTGTAATTTTCCATGGATCTGCATAAATCCACTGATTTAACCCTCTCAAGAGATGCCCTGAAGATTAGTGCATGTGCCTAATCCAGCAGGAAGGAAAGGGTTAAATTGTGCCCTGGACATGGTTTGGGACCCGGGGCACATGTACATCATGCTGCATTCATTTGGTGTTCGTGAATAGCGTGAATTCACCCGTTCCAACCTATGAACACTCCTTAACCAAGTGGGTGCATTCCAGTCAGCAAATCACCACTCATATCAATGCATATTAATGTATTTATGCGATAAATACATGTAAATACAGAAGTAAACCATTTCCTAAGATGCAATTTTAGTTGCTATTCAAGAGTGTAGCATAGCTATCATATATAGTCATTGTATCTGATGTAGGGAAAAGTTAGCAATTATTTTAAATTTACCCCGAATTATTTCACTTGTTGCTGCCATTTTGTTAACAAGTTGTGAAGATCGAGTCAGAAATCTGTACCCCAGTTCACAGGTTGTGTTCACGGGATATTTCGCCAAACGAACGCTCTTCACAACTTGTGAACTGGGAAATATGATATTCACGATGTCTACTGAACACAGCATCAGTCGGAGGTTGATGGCACGGTATTTTTACTTCCAGAAAACGAAGGATGCCACATCGGTCACAGTGGTACAGAAAACGGCGACAGTTGCTGCAGTCTTCAACACAGATGATGAGGTGGGTGTTCGCAGCAGCGGCATGAACAGCTCTCGGTCTTAGCATCGTATATCAGTCAATCAAATCAATTAGCAACAGAGCGCTGATGGTGATCTGTGTCCGGATTGTTATCAGTGATATTTATGACCTGCAGAAAACCACTTTGATATTTTACTCTGCTCTAGCTGAAGATGCTGAGCTGTTATACGTGTATCCTGAGCACTAGCAGCTCAATTTTTATACCGCCTCTATTCCAAGTTAAAATGCCCAATGTTATTAAACTCGTTCATTATTGGCTATTTTTGGCTCGGCTTGCCTCTGTATTATATTGGCAATTTTGTCACTTTTCATGGTGGTCTATCTCTTAATGTTATTAATATTTATGACAGTGATTATTACCTTGGAAACAGAGAGAACACGGGGACCATCACAGTACTTCAAAAAGATTTAGTTTTGCCAGTAAAAACAATGTCCTTCTGTTTTATTCACAAACTTCGTGGTTCAATATAATATGTCATGGTCCATATTGAAAGAGTTACCGTATCGTGAGGATTAGTGGAACATTTTTTCTTTCTTAGGTTTTTACTTAATAGTTTTGTAATCAATATCGGGACCAGTTATCTATAATGTTAATTTTATCGACTTGAGGATGCGTGATCATTTAGGAATGTTTCGGTTTTCCTGATATGTTGTGATTAAAGAGGTAAGCACTACTCCAGGAAGAGTGAACTTGTCGCGTATGGGTGAAAGATTCCTGCTGTGACGTAAAATAATAATTCTCTCAGGTAGATGCAGAATGATGTCTACTTTATGTTAACAGAGCGATGAAGAGGAGATGCCACCTGAGGCCAAGATGAGAATGAGAAACATTGGAAGGTATGTGAATGTGGGATAAATGTAGGATAATGGGATGAATGAAGAATATGGGATGAATAGCATGCATAAGTGGGTCAAATTCTATTTTTAGACATATCAGGTTTAAAGATTCTGGTGATAACCTACAGGGTTACATGTGCGTGGCTGTTGTTTTATTTACGTACCTTACGTTGTATCCAGATCTATCACGTGTGTGCCATGCTGAACAACATGATTCATCTCTGAATGGAACAGAAATTTAAGCACACGATCCGTACTAACAGCGTATTAAGATTTTATCTGGAGTTTAATCAACCCAAAGCCAAGTACTCGTGTTTGGCTATCACTGGAATCTAGGGAATTGATGGAGAGTTAATATTCTGTCGATACCAGAGATAGGTGAATATTCTGTGATGTTTAGAAAAAATTGATGTTGAAAAACTAATGGCAGAGATAGCTAGCTATCAACAGCAGGTAAACTTCAGGACGTCCTCCTCTTCACAGGGACACGCCTACTGCGGCAGGACCAAACTCATTCGGCAAGAACCGGCTCGGTTTCTGTGATCGGCAGAAAATCATCGAACGCGAACTGAAGGCTCAGCTGGAGAAAGCTGCTGTTGAGGAGAAGTGAGCCGATGTGCAGCTGAAAATGTGATAATGTGATGAGGTGATGTGATGATCTCATGATGTGGTTGTATGGCATGGTATTGATCACATGGACAAATTCTTGGATTTTTCCATCTAATGGACAAATGCTTCGCTGTATCCATGGTAACCATTGGGCGACTGGAAGGTGTCTATTGCTTTGACAGAAACACTATTTATTATCGTGATTGTAAGTCTGTATTTGTAAATAACATCTGTTTTATTACTTAAGCATTTTTTACTTCCAAGTAAAGTTTGAAAGTTCGTTTTTAATTAGAGTACCTTAGTTTTAACAAATCTGAAACATGTATTTTCTTGGACATGTTATGTAGTGGCATGCACATCCTTCCACCATGCAAGCAGCTTTGAACAGGGTATTAAATCCATGAGCGTTGTTGTGATATGGCCATCATTATGCCAAAGGCAATAGAGAAAATGACAAGAGAAAAACATGACCTACAGCCAACCAGTTGTATTAGTATTTAATCTATGTATAAATCAACTGGTGTGTTTTTGTTGGCCGTCCACAGTCTGTCGCAATCCCTTCTGGAAATATTCAAATTCTGTGATTATCATGACTAGCATGTAATACAGATTGTTATGAAACTGACCAAATATAGATGTGACACAGCAGCCATCTTGAAAAGACAAATTTAGGCCTTCCTTCTGTTGGGTCGCTTCTGAACTTCATATAACAGGGCCATAGTAAGAGCTCCATTTTTAAAAACACATCCAGCATAATCTCATTGTATGTACATCTTACGTACTGATCTTCATAATTTCTGAATATGAGCATATATTTATATATAATAAGCACTGCAGCATCCACAGTTTTGTCTAAAATTAATAAAAAAACATTTATGACATGAACTGTAAAACATATTTGACTTGAACCTTGTGGAGAATATCAAAATGAATGTTGGCACAGTCACAAGGGAAGCACATTGGACTGAGTTTGAACCCTGTCCAGGATGTCCAAAACAGTTCCACATGTGGAGACATTGGAGTGTAGTAGTGTACAGATTAGTACATCTGGTTCGGCCATTGCTTTCAGGTCTTACTGTAATGTGTAGCTGTTGCAGGTTTTCAGCTCGTCACTTTGAGCTCGTCACTTTGAGCTCGTCACGTATGGGTGAAAGATTACTGTTGTGACGTAAAACAATAACTGACTCACCCTACCTTAACTCTCTCCATGCTTCAGGCAACCGGAGATGCATTAAAGAGCAGTCTATGTGCCTATTCCAGCAGGGAGAGGGTTAGCAGATTGCAATGATATATAGGTATTTAAACAGTATGCACCCCAAATCACACACAATCATGTTTTGGCAACCACTGATCATATCTCTATAGTCTGGCAGGTAAACTTACATATCCCTGCTTGGTAACATTACATACAAACTATTTAAAGCAGGTCACTCAGATTTGGTACATTGTTAGGAAATGTGTGTACCCTACCAATATTCCAACTTCGTAGATTGCCAAATAAAAATTCTGTCTACTAGTATTTAATCGATTACTATTTCACTTACTGCATGTCCCACTGGTTTTCAATATTTTCATATTTTAATTATTATTATATATTTTTTTAATCTCGCAATAAAAAATAAAAACATGAAAAATATGAAAATATTGAAAACAAGTGGGACATGCAGAAAATGTAGGTTGTTGCCCATACTTGTGTAGACAAATCGTATGTATACATACTTTCAGGTAAAATACGTTTGACCTTGAATTATGTCGACAAACTGTGATTGTTATGTCTATAATCTGACTAAACCAGCACCAGCATCCCTTCCCTGCTGGATTAGATCCAGGCACTGATCTCCCTGTGACAGTGTTAGTATATAGAGTTCCAATCAGCTTCAGAGTTACTATTACAATTTGCATGATGATTATATTTCTGTGTTGTCATCTCTCTTTGTGTTCTGCCTCGTCGCCCATGGGTGAGACATTCCCGCTGCCACACGTAAAGCATTAATTCATTCATTGTGTTCAGCCAGATCCTGAATCTTCAGCCAGATCCTGAATCTTCAGCCAGATCCTGAATCTCCAGCCAGAGAAGTCTGTTAACCCACTTACGACTGGAGGCATTGAAAGATGCCCCTATAGGGCTAGTCCTAGTACGATGCGGTCTTGAGCTCCCATCCTCCATCAG
The DNA here is from genome assembly GCA_032361225.1 of Lepetodrilus schrolli. NCBI lineage: Eukaryota > Metazoa > Mollusca > Gastropoda > Lepetellida > Lepetodrilidae > Lepetodrilus > Lepetodrilus schrolli. The sequence continues at coordinate 1,996 of JAUTBT010052409.1, read as the reverse complement.
AGACCGATGTCCCAATTGCTAATACAGGCTACTAGTATGACTAGTCATATGGTAGTCTGGGGACCATACTGGTATAAAAAAAATAGCTGATGGTCAGCAGGGAAGGGTATAGGAATCACGAGGTAGTAGTAAGGATGCCATGTGTGGGTGTAGTTATAGTGTTAACCCTCTTTCTGCTGTGGGTGACCAGAGCTGCCCTATAATGCAGTAGGTGTGGGTAATCCAGAAATGTGATTAACCCTATTACTGCTGGTGGCAATCTCACATGCCCTACTGTGGTTAATATTTTCCGTATCAAACATCATTGATGTTAAAAATTTACTTCTAGTTTAAGACTGTTGATTAAATAGAGGATATTACATGATGTTCGATGTTCTATTTACCAGTAATATCAACTTTATATTCCAAGTGTAATAATTTTATGCAAGAGATTCGGGAGTGCAAATACAATTATTTCACAAGGGAAATAAAGTAGATATTAAAAAGAACATCGTGTAATATCCTGTTTATTGCCCCAGATGTAATTTAATGTACTTGCCATGTAAGTAAGTAGGCATATCATCAACATGCTTTTGATGAAAGGTAATCAGATTCTATGCTGAGGTATTAGTGACATAATGCACTGACAATGCATCTATAGCGTCAATTCATATTGTCAGCAGTGTTAGTACCTACGTAACCAGGAGGTAGTATCGTTTCAATATGACATGCCTTGAAACAACATGCTAGGGGGTAATACTTTATAAAATAACACTAAGTATCTTTACGGTAATTGCCATCTGTTATTGTCCATACACTAATTCTGATATGTTAACTTGGAGAGTCACTCAGAATTTGTATATTGATAATCATGCAGTGTGTCACTTCTGAAGGGGACATGTTCCCGAATCTTCCTCTACGAAGGCTTAACAACGTATATGATAGCTTTGGGAGGATGACCTTGTACATTGGCTTTAGCTGTGTAAACCTCTTCTCATAATTGCGATGTTATTTTAAAACCAACACTCATGCTGCGATCTGACGTGTTGTTTCAATTGATGTAGGTAATTAAACCTTTTCAATGTATCTGTTGTCATAGTAATACATTTACGCCAGCTCGTGTTAATATCAGGCATGGCAATTTTCTGCGGATCTGCAGAAATACGCCGCTTTATTTGTCCAGAGGTTGATTTACTTGCCCAGGACATGACTTGGGGTCTGCAGCTCGGGCTTTTTTTCAGCTGAAATCACAATTGTCTGTTGCCACGCCTGTAGTTATACACTTATCATTATGGAAGGGATGCATTCAATAGGGTTGGACGTTAGGACTAGAGTACCCGGTATCCTAGAACTGAACCGGACTCCGTAGTCTGGGAATATATATAACAGTTGAATAATATAGTGGGATGGGAGCATGCCTACTATTTGCAGCATAACATTTATTTATGAAAATTGTGCCAATATGGACGCTTAAGCAATATACGGAATCTGGTGAGCTGTAGTTTCATAATTTTATTTTTATCGTATAAAAACACGCTGGGGTCCAGGCTGACGAGGGTTAAATATTATATACGTACATTTCTCGATAAATATAAAAAGAACACAGAATAACTGCCTGTTTGGGGAAGGATAGTCTTATCAGAATATGTAATAACCCCTACCTGGGCATTTGTGTCCGTTACGTATGTAGACATCTTTAATCGGTATGTGAGGAACGAACGGACATAACAAATAATTAACCCTCTCTATGCTGGAGGCAACTGCAGATGCCCTAAAGAGCCGTGCTTGTGTCTAATCCAGCAAGGCGAGGGTTAAACCCCGGTCGTTATTTTATTGTGTCAGTAAAGATGAGCTCCGATGGTTAAATGAATTAACCCTCTCCGTATCAATCCCGATCACTGGTGTATAGATCTATCTAGAGCACCTATTGTTGTCAGTAGCTCCCCGTGGGGACCCGGGGTAGAATATTGGTCCCCCACACCCCCTTGTGTGTCGTAAGAGGCGACAAAATGGGGCA
>JAUTBT010052398.1:0-15703 GCA_032361225.1 Lepetodrilus schrolli | reverse complement strand
GGTTGGGTTCTGAGAGGATTGGTTGGGTTCTGTGGGGATTGGTTGGGTTCTGTGGGGATTGGTTGGGTTCTTAGAGGATTGGTTGGGTTCTGTGGGGATTGGTTGGGTTCTGTGGGGATTGGTTGGGTTCTGAGAGGATTGGTTGGGTTCTGTGGGGATTGGTTGGGTTCTGTGGTGATTGGTTGGGTTCTGTGGGGATTGGTTGGGTTCTGAGAGGATTGGTTGGGTTCTGAGAGGATTGGTTGGGTTCTGGGGAGATTGGTTTGGCTCTGAGAGGATTGTTTGGATTCTGAGGGGATTGGTTGGGCTCTGATGGGATTGGTTGGGTTCTGAGAGGATTGGTTGGGTTCTGCAGGGATTGGTTGGGTTCTGAGGAGATTGTGGGCTCTGAGGGGCAAAGTTGGATTCTGAGGGTAAAGTTTGTTTATGAATAAATTGGTTGACATATGAGGGAACATGTTGGGTTATCTGAAAGTATGGGTTGGGTTATGAGGAGACATGATGCTTAAGGAGCTACTGGCTTGGTTATGAGGGGACACATGGATTATTATTTTGATGCAGGGTTATTAGGTACAGACAGGGTTCTAAGGAGACAGGGGTGGGGGGGGGACAGGTTACGAGATGCAGGTGGGATTATCATGGGTTATGAAAGCACATGAGGGTCATAATCGAACCTGGTGAAGCAGCTCGTAGATCTAAGGGTAAAACACCAGGACATGCATATACCACTCTAGGAGCACTGAGTTATGGGCAGGGTGTGGCACCCTCCTGTGGTGCTAAATGAGCTCTGCTGGAGGTCCTTGTTCCGCCATCTCTGACTGGCACTGATGAGCCAGAACTGACTCAATACTCCAACATACTAACTGCCTAATTATCAGCCATTAGGCAAGGACTTCCGAGATTTATGACTATTTATTGACCATGTTGGTGCAGTCTTGAGTCAGGTTGCAGAGTCTAGGTGTTGCTGTTCATTCTTTGATTAATGGCACATTAGGAGAAATCTGTAATCCTCCACCAAGATGTACATTTGAAAAACTGTTTGACCATAAATATATGAATTGTGGCAAGGAGACACTCTTTGTCCCTGTCTGTTGCTCATTTATTATGAGACATGTGTGGCATATAAATAATTTAAGGATTTCCAGATGTGAGACACACTCTCATAATTCAACAAATGATAAAAACATTTACAGCTGAATTAATAGCTAGAAATCTTCTATTGCCGTGTTTTTTTGTATACTAGTAAGATTTATTTGAAACCCATACCACCAGCTGGAGATTACAACTGTTTTATTTTCATGTAATGTAAATACTGTACCTCACTAACATGTCAGTAGTTTACTGATAGGATATATATTTATTTATCGCAATTGTAAAGTTATTGTTATTTTCATCCATGCAGTTTTTCTTGAACTAACAGACAATGTTTGTTCATGGGGTGTCAATGTTATTGTTTCAGTGATGGCAACATAAGTACTGTGACAGCGTAGATGTTCACTTGCAGTTTATATTGTGTTGTTAAGTTCACTGCTTATCAGTGTCAGTACAAACAACTCAGCTATACTTTATCTCCAATATACATTCTGTGATTAGATCCCAATCACAATTGGTACATTTATCCCCACCAGCGAGTACAGTAATCTATTCCAATGAGTACAGTTAGTCCAGCCAATGAATACATGCAGTTATCCCAGGTACAAAAAAAAATAGTTATCCCAGCCAATGAGTACAATAAGTCCAGCCAATGAGTACAATAAGTCCAGCCAATAAGAATAGTATTACCAACCAATGAATGCATGCAGTTATCCAGTCGAATAGTTATCCCACTCAATGAGTACAGTAATCTTGGCCAATTAATAAAGCTATCTCAGCCAATGAATACAGCTATGCAATTGATTGAGCACTTATCCCATCCAATGAATAGGTAGACCAGCCAATGAATACAAGTGTATATATCATATTCACTGGTGTGCCAGATGACTGCATGTTAATATGCTCATATTGGGACTTCCCAGCATGCAGTCTGAACATTCAATCTGAATTTCTAACATGACTAAGTACTCTCGGCTTCCAATTTCAAACCTGGCAATATGGAATTCTGCGTGACCTCTGACCTGCAATGCCTGATTAATCTGGGGATTTTTTTTTCTCCCAGACTCCCCAGCCTGTATGTTTATAGTATTTGAAAATGTATAAACAGAAAGTACAAATATTTGTGCCCCCGGGGTTATTTTCCCAAGCTTCTAATATATACGACATTACTAGATGTGTTTATTTAGTTTGGAACTGCTTGATATAAATGTGGTCGAGAAATTGTAAGCCTTCAACAGGTTGCTTTTCTGGATTAGGCATGAAATAAATCAGTTAGTTCGCCAGATGAATAGAATAATTAATGTATAATTTACGATTTATCCTGCTGGTTTAAGAATAAGCAATGCTGTATAGGACAACCCTGGCTGCCTCCATTGTTAAGAAAGTTCATAATCCAATAGTATTTCTGATTTGTAACAAGTCTTGGATACGGTAATTACATCCATATGACACACTGTCATACAATGTATTATTGAAAGTTAATAACTCACACATTACTTTACAGTGATCAGTATGCCACAGTAAGAGAAGAAAACATCTGACAATAGTTCTTGAAATATTTTATGTCCAATTATTATTTATTAATGTAAGATGTACTACAAAATTGCATCACAAGGTTTTTGTTTTACTTTGGACATGCATGTATGTGCACCATATTTCTCAGTCTGTTGCAGTAAATGTAGCATGCCTATATCACATGACCCTTAAACTGCGTTGTAATTCAAGAGAACCTTTCCCTCGTGATGGCAAATCCTTTTCTTTACTTCCATACTTCTATAACAGTACACAGATTACTAGTAGCAGCATAAGTCTATTGTCACCAATATTCTGAATAGTGTTATAAATTAGGAAACTAATAAGGGCTTCTTTCTCCTTAGACCTAATGTTAATGGTGGTCAAATCTGTAATATTCAGGGGGTCACATAGATACCTTTAACACTGCAGATTTTAAAATGACCCCCATGACCCCCTTTTATTCAAAGACTACTGAATGAAGATAACCACATATATTTTTCTCTCATAACTATGATATAGTTTGCAAAATACTTGTGAAATCATCCAATGGTTCCAGGTCTCAAATCCTGCCCCGGGAGCCCGGCATCAATGTTCATGAAAGTTTCCTTTCTGATATTGATAGGATGCGATGTCTGTAGAGTAGCAATGCAGTTATCATCCTTGGTCTTGTCAGTACCAGCCGATGCACGCATGTTTACTGCAACATTCAGCACGGATGTTGAAGGATTCCTCCTGCCCTAAACTGACAAGCCGTGATATAAGTGAAAGAATATTTAAAGCGACTCTAAACACAAATTATTAAAAATAATAAAAAAATTCAATACTTTTGAAATCTGAGAGGTAACGACCCTCTTTGGATCATGTATAATATTCTCATCTCTCAGGATGGTGATATTAGCTACCACCTCAAATGAGAGAACATTATCGCCACCACAACTCAACACTTTTATTCTCCAATAGATCTTCTTTTTTATTTTTTATTACTATTGGAAACAGATGTAACTTTTATCTTTATCTGCTGTCATTAGTTTTAATGGTTATCTCCTTCAGGGTAGCCTAGTGAACTGATTGTTTTGGCGAGGCTAAACTTAGGAACTCTCTGAATCCATGCATAAATGTCATCATGGGTTTCCAGTCCTTCTGTACCCAAAGAAAGACCATTTTAAGATGTTATTGCAGATGTATCTTTGCTTTTCTTTTCTTTTTGTAAAGTGGAAACATAATATCATTTCCATTTGGCATTTTAGAAATGTTTCTTGGATTGAAATTTCAGATTATTCTTGTTATTATCATTGTATTTTGAATGTCCTATTTTTTCCGTATCTCGTCATTTTAACCTTGGACTTGGGGTATACAAGATGACTTGGAATGTTTAATGTTCTTTTAGTGTCGTTTTGATATGTTTGAAGCTAAGAGTTGTGGTTTTGGATAAGTTTGAAGTGCCTATTGGCTGTCCTAGCAGATGACAGTCTGGTTGACATCGACATTGTCGGGGTATATCAGGAACTGAATCTAAGCTGCATCTGGCATCCAATGTCGGCCATGTTTGTTAGTTAGTGGGATAAAATTATCTAACAGACACCGTGAGACAACAAACAATCTGCTAGCCCAAGCACACCAGGGAGATCATACACATTTAAGGCAGATTAAGAACTGACTGTTATGTTGTTTTGAGGTGACAGGAAAAAAAATGCGTGAAATTTCACAATGAGAGAACCATGTTAATAATGATGATTTTTTGTGTGTGTGGAGTGTCGTCTTCTAATAGGCAGAGCAGTGTTTTCTGTAATATTGTGTCGCCCAAGTTGAAATGATTGGGTTTCAGGTAAACATGGCCACTTACACATTCTAATTCTACCAGACATCTGTATGTATATTAGGTCTGTGTGTCCCCCCAGCTCACACCATGATTTTGCCAGATTTACGTGTGTGTTTGTGACATTGTTTCGAGTTTATTTGTATCGTTTGAATAAAGCGTTTAACCCTCTTGTCCCACTGTGATATGTTAAAGTGGCATTCAACATTAAACCATGAATTATCAAGTGTAAGGTATCAGTTCAATTAATATCTGTTAAATTATCTTTTTAGTATAAGAAATCATGTTGATTAAGATTTTAGTAATTTATATATATTGTGTATTTTCAAGTCATTGTATAACTTTGCTTATGATGATAATAATAATAATATAATAATAATAATAATAATAATATCATAATACAATCATAATAATAATATAATAATAATTAATAATAATTAATAATAATAATTAATAATAATAATAATTAATATTAATAATAATATAATAATAATAATAATAATTAATAATAATAATATAATAATAATAATATAATCATAATAATATAATAATAATAATTAATAATAATAATTAATAATAATAATAATTAATAATTAATAATAATAATATAATCATAATAATAATATAATAATAATAATTAATAATAATTAATAATAATTAATAATAATAATAAATAATAATAATTAATAATAATAATTAATAATAATGATAATAATAATAATAATAATAACAATAGTGGTTACTTGTAAAGCACATTATTCTACACTTTTGACAGCGTGCTCAGAGCACTACAATATACCAGATTACTGAAAGTATGCTTGTCTCTAGTACCTGACTAACTGTATACACACACATATGCTTCATACATCATCTCCTTGATATCTACAAGCTGGTCTAAGTCTGCCTGGGGGAAATCAAGGAGAAGAAAAAAAGTATTAAGTAATTTTCTTCAAGCTGAGCTTCTTGGTTATTGTAATGCAAAAATGTATATAATGTTATAGGATAACATATTTTATATATTTATATATGAGGAAAAAATTTATATTAATACCAAGTATCATGACATTTTCATCACACTTTGCATTTTAATGTGCTTGAAGAAATATTAATTGTGAAAAAAAAAACATTACAATTTCTTATGCTAATTTGCAGCATATTAAATCATGTTGAAAGTGTTAGGTAATAACAGATGTAGGTTTAAACTAGGTTTTGCCAAATAATTTGAGAGAAAAAATGTAAATTTTATTACCAGTATATTTTATGAAAATGATTTGCAGTGACCTGATGTGTGTGTGTTCTCATGTCTGCGCGGTATAGATGAGGTATGCTGATGTGTGTGTGTTCTCATGTCTGCGTGGTATAGATGAGGTATGCTGATGTGTGTGTGTTCTCATGTCTGCGCGGTATAGATGAGGTATGCTGATGTGTGTGTGTTCTCATGTCTGCGCGGTATAGATGAGGTATGCTGGGAAGGCAATGCACATTGCAGAATGGGTTTTTCAGTTTTAGCAGACATTCAATGACAAAAACAATCAATTGTTGATGGCCATGAAAGGCCGTGCAATTCCCTTCGGCTTGCATTGAAAGTTTCCAAACTTTTTGTACGTTTCATGTTTATTGAAGGAAATACAAACTACACAAACGTTCCTCCTAATCTGTCTGTAAGTACATATACCTTCAAATGTTAACTGATCCATTCTGGCCTGTGTTAAGCCTTGCATTGTATATCTGTCCCAAAAAAAATCAAAAGAAAATATTCCAGAGAGCATTGTAAATGACGTACAGTGTTATGTCTGAATTTTTGCGAGTATTTTTTAATCATCGTACCTTTTTTTTGTCAAATGTTTACGATATTTTGACATGTTTCAATTTGATTTTTTTGTGATAAATAGTTTTATCATACACCTTTTGACAGTTCAGGTATTTATTAAGTTATGAAATGAATGAATTGTTAGGGTCAGATGTCGGACATGCCAAACCAAACATTATGGTTTTCATAGATACACACATTTTCTCACTACATGTATTTCTAAAGCTAGTTGCCATTCATATTTAAGGAAATTCTCCAGAGCATTATTTAAAATGAAAGTTTTCATTTTCATAATGCGATTTATTATAACAAAAAATACACTTTGTTTTATGTATAATATTTGCCACTATTTTACAGTTTTCTAATTTTATTTATATATTATTCAACTAATAGTTTTAAAAAGATTTAAATATAGATTTTTGATAGAATGCTGCAGTATTTGTTTCAAATTTTGATGATAATTAAATCATGACACGATTAATTGGATATAAATTCTATAAATATCGGTCTTCATTGAAAGGGCATAACGTCCTGACATTATTATTGTTTATACTCGCAGATTGATTCTAAAATCGTATCGCTTACACAAACTGACAAATAAACCTTTTTAATTTTCTTGTGTTTTGGACTCTGTAATTGCAAATTTTGTGTAAAGAAAATATTCATAATGAGCTATTGCTCGAGGTCGCAGCCCTACCGCATTTCATGCCTCATATACATCATTCAGGGCCAGACCTGTTTCAAGTTGTGCCCCCGAATGTGGATATTCATTCTTGATGCTTGATAACTCTCTTGTTTTTCATTTTTGTGGTGTGAGAACCATTCTAGTTTTAAACTGTTAGAATGGCGAGGCAGGGGGAGCGTGGTGGAGCTACAAGTGTGGCGTGAAGGACAACAAATACTGTGTTTAGGTGTCGCTGTTCTGAGCCCAAATAAATGCGCTGAGGCAGTTGTTTGATACAGTTATAGGAAACCAGTAAAAACACTATTAGTTTACCATCTGCATGAGAGAAGGGTGAGCTGTGGAAGTCTGTGTTCAAGGGTGGCCAGTCATAGATGTGTTTTTGTCATGAGACGTATGATCTGTCATACTCATGCTAGGTATATTTATTTTTAATATTGCAAGAGTTTGAAAGTTCTCGTACTATTTGTTTGTTTTTTTTTAAAGCATTTTTTAATGACTTTTTTTCACCTACTTTTCACAACTTATTATTTATACAAATTTAAACTATTAAAATTTATAACAATTATTAAAATTTATGAATATGTTCAACAATAATTTTTTTTGGATACTTCCTGGAAAGAAATAGTACTATGTCATGATATATTATGGTCTATCTGATATTGTATTGTGGCCTACCATTATCATTGGTCATCACTATAACCTTGGTACAGGTATTTCACAAATATCGACCAATTTTGGTGATATCTTACACAAGTAGTTGTCAGGCAATCACCGGATCATACCAATTTACCATCAACAGAAATTATTTCCAATTTTGGTTACATTTACTATTTTAGAATATATGGAGTTATGAAAGAATTTGTGTAACATGTGTTAAAATTTGAATGGCTGGGGGGGTATTTTCAGGGAGTAAAATGGACTTGGAAGGGGTATGACGATGATCTAGGTGACAAATACAGTATTGAGTGTTGGGGCGTGTAATGGAACTTTTCTGCCAGAGCAGTGCCATAAAACTCAGCAAGACGCAGCAAGTCGCATATTGCTTTCCAATTCCAAAGGGCATTTTTTTTTGGTCTTGAATTGCCATACAAAAGTCGTAGCCAGTAAGTTTCTCATGTGAGCCTAGCCCATCAGAAGTCAGAAATGTTTGTGCAAAGACGCAAAAGTCAACTGAGTATTCGCCAAGTACCTTGCTTTACTTAGCATCTTATACATGCTCCTTTCTGACATGGGTAAGAAGCCCTCAATGCTTGGCAATCTTTTTTGCCCACCTATGTCAAATTAGATGAATCTGAATAGATCACTTAACTTTGCAGTGTTTAGACCTCATCTTATTGAAATTTGAATTATGAGTGATGTGGTGTGCCCAGATCTGTTTTCCAGGGTCAATTCTCAGGCATGCAACATTGAAATATGGCTTAACAAATGTGATGTTTATTCCTCACGAAACGTTTTAATATAGGGTCTGGTGGAAATGGATATAGCTTGAAAGAACCTGGGTTTGTTATCATCATGACCAATTGTGTGAAAAACATGTCCTTGGCCTTCATCAATGGGTGCCAGGTTTGGAGTGTGCACTTTTTCACCAATCACAGCAGCTTCGTAAGTGCCTGTGGAACATTTCGGTATTTTTCTTGCCTTACAAAACAAAATGGGTATGAATTATGAATTGATAATTAACTATCAACAAAAACTGAATTTATTATCTTTATGTGGCGTTAAACAATAATTCATTTATTCATATTTGTTGTAGTGTTCAGTTACAGTTCAATTAACATTATTGTAGTCTTCCAGAAGAACATCCATATGTAAATATATATCTTTTTTTAAAGTTGGGTTATAAATCTGTTCTTCCATAAATTTCAAAATGTTTATAATTCATTGAGTAAATTATTGACATTTGCAAGAAATATGATTATAAAAATAATTTGAATATCATGTTTATGTATTATTTATTAACCGTAGCCATGTGTCAACTATGTGAGGGGAAATTATTTACGATGTATCCCTCGTGCATTACTGTCGTCCAATTATCGCTGCTCAATCTTGTACATTGCCATTGCATTGTTGGTAAAAGTCGTGTTTCTACTATGTTACAGTTTGTGTACTTCACCTACGGCACAAAAGACGTTCTGGAGAGAGAGTGTAAACATCTGAACAAAAAGATGACCGTGAGTATCTTGTCCCTTCACCAACTCCTAGGGGTGCAACGATTCTATACCTCACCAGTATTCTGGGAAATCCCTTTACTGCCTCCCCACTGCTGCCTTTCTATATCTCACCAGTACACTGGGAAATCCTTTCACCGACTACCGACTGCTGCCTTTCTATATCTCACCGGTATACTGGGAAATCCCTTCACCGACTGCTCTGCTGCCTTTCTATATCTCACCAGTATATTGGGAAATCCCTTCACTGACTCCCCACTGTGGCTTTTCTATATCTCACCAGTATACTAGAAATATGATTCAGTTTGTAGATTGACTTTTTGAGTTTTTGTCAAGTATTACCTTCTAGCCATATCTATTTTAATGGGATTATTTATAGGTGCTTCATAGATATTCTTGGCCAGAATCAGTGTTCAGAAAACATTAAAAAGAAATACCTGCTGGTCAGAACGACCAACATCTTTTAAAGCTCCCGGTCCTCAACCGATACTCCCATAATAAGGTTATTTTTCTGAAAAGATCCTTGCCAAAAGGACTGGCAATAACAAAAGGCTACCAGTCCTTTGATGTGGTCAAAATAATCTTGAAAGTGGCTCTAAATCTTATTTCAACAAACAGAACAAAGTCTCTGTAAATTCCTATATATTTTTATCTGCTTTGTCACACAATTATATACAAACATAAATATATATTTTACTGACATCATAGTATGCTTGTTTAAAATGCCAGCCAGTGTTAGCAGGTTTACTGCAACATTCAGCGCTACAGAAGTTGCAGGTTTCCTTCTTCCCTAAACTATGATATAAGTGAAAGAATCTTGAAAGCTGTAATAAACCTCAATTAAAAAACAAACCCCAATTTTTTTGAATAAATATAATAAAATACATATACTATAGTACATATAAAACTGATGTGGACTACAAAGTCTGGAACAAAGACTAGCACATTTCGATTCCATTGATACATCCTGTTGGTGTTATATACAGTACATGTGTATTCCAGGCCATGTGCATTGGTTCCTATGTGTAAGTGCCCGCACCTGTGTTCTGCATGTTCTAGGTAGTAATGAGGTGTGGACAATAGGCTGTTCATTTCCCACCACGTGGCAACCGGGTCAGTCTCTGACCGTTTGTCGAAGTCCCCAGACTAAACATCGTGATTGAAAACCTTCTAAATTGTTTGTAGACACCGCTGGCAAATGGTGCTTATAATGAAGACCCTTCTGAATGAGTGTATACTATCTGTGTTGGTTAAAGACAGTGGGATATTGTAACAAAAGGCTGTTCATCACTAAATCACCATCGAATAATGAAGCATAGTTTACATTAATATGTATCCAGAACATGCTTGGTGCAGATCGATTGATTGATTTGGTGCATTTCCTCAGCAGGAATATTTCACCCATATGCGATGACTACAATATTAGATTATGATGTCATTAAGCTTACGTATAACCACAGGAATAAAAAGTAATGTTTCGGAGAACTGAATACTTTAAAGTTTTCTACGATCTATGTTTTTGAAGGCTTTCTCATGTTCGAAAATTGTATGTTGAAAGTGAATTGTTTTGAAATTCTCAGAACAGTCGCAATTGTTTCCCATGGATCTCCAGATAAATGATATATGGAGTACGTAGGAGGGGAGTGGGTACAGACATGGAGGAGAGAAAATGCTTTCAGAAGATGAAACAGAGTGATTTATAATGCATGTGAACATTTACAATAATATATAAAGTTTCATGCCACCATACCCGGCAACAGACTATCGTATTTCAAACACATCATAAAGTGTGATGGATATTGGGCGCCAATACATGTGGATATTGTTATACTCTGGTTAACCCTTATCCCTGTCTCAACATTGTTCTCGGCTTTGTAGTGCATCTGCAGTTGCCGCTAACAGGAAGAGGGTTAAATGAGGAAATCCTCCCAATGAGGTTGATGGGCGATGTATTGGTACTGGAAGTAGTGACACATGACCTAGGCGAGGTGTGGGTGCCAAATGCCGGCCATTGATGTGCCTCAGATGGCAGGAACACACTATTTCCTCTATTTATTGTGGCACCGCCAGTTATTGTAGAGTGCTACTCCCTGTGGAGTTTCATGTAAACATCCTTTGACTGTAGTAGCTCTGCATGGTGCCTGCCGTTCAGCGTAATAGCGGTGGCGCAAATATGTCTCCATCTCTCTGAGTCTGGCCCAATGTATGTCTCCGTCTCTCCGAGTCTGGCCCAGTGTATGTCTCCGTCTCTCTGAGTCTGGCCCGCTGCTTTCTCAGAGACCATCTGTGCCAGGACATGGCCTGAATGTCATTTCATTTACCCTCCTGTTCACGTGCATACTTTTACGTAGGTGCGTACATTTACATTCCCACAGCTACGTTAACCTCCATAATCACTCACTCACTCAAATTTACATAATGTGTAAATATGCACACAGGTGCATGTCATGTGAATGCATTTACACATGTAAGCAACTTTAAACCACAAATAAATTTGCATTTCTCTAAAGATGATGCAGATGTATTTCTGCACGTGTATTAATTTACGTAGATGCAAACTTACACCTCTGAGCAAATGTGTATGTGAAAATGGTATAAATATGGTAAATGTTGGCTCAGATATGAGGCTTTCAGTGTTGGGCAACAGTCTGATTAATTTCGCCAGGAGTTGTTCGGATTCTGTAAATGAAAATATCTTCAATTTTGGTTATAGATTTATTTTGGAAGTTTCTTGCTTCTAAGTTTATGAAATATTTTGTTGGTTTTTCACCGTTTTCTACCCAGTCAGTTCTTGATCATATGAACGTTCCTTTGGCTTTTACTTCTGCTAGTTCTTCTAGTTCTGTTGATATTTCTATTCTAGAGGCTATTTCCTTTTTACTATCTATATTATTTGTTATATCTAATTTATGGCTTAGCGATTTTATCTTTTTTTTCTTCTCCAAATAGTCTTCTTGCGCATTTTGAATTTTCTTTTTTTGTGTTCAAGTAGCGAATAGTTTTACCCCTAATCATTAGTGCAAGGTTTCCCAAAATAATTGATCGTTTATACTCGGTTCAACAGTCTAAATGTTGCTTCAGACATGAGTTGTGGGCAATGGTCTGAATGTTGCTTCAGACATGAGTTGTGGGCAATGGTCTGAATGTCGCTTCAGACATGAGTTGTGGGCAACGGTCTGGATGTTGTTTCAGACACAAGTTGTGACAGAGATGTGTGCTCTGGTAACAGAGATGTGTGCTCTGGTTGAGGGCGCCGATTGTCTGGCAGTTGTTTACATATATTAGCACCATGGGAGACGATTAAATTTGATTACATCTGTGCCGATTGTCAAAATTCAGAAACGTGGCAAGCTGCGACAACAAATGTGTTAAAGCGCCACCTATGAACTCCATTGCTTTTCATCGTGCATTGATCAGATAGACATGATACGTGCAATAGTAGATGCCTCAAATTACTGAATATTACTTTGGAATGTAACACTTCTAATGGTGATGAGTTATTCTTGCTGGGTTAACTTGAGATGCTAATTACTTCCATGGCGTCATCGGAATCTTTCTGAGGCCACCTTACAGACATTCCTGGCCAAGTCTTCTTGCACTCTTGCTTTTCTTTTTGTTTTGGTTTATTACAAAATATACATACATACATACATACAGTGAACTCTAGATTGTAAGCTCTGTGCCTGGAGGAGGGGAAGGGGGGGATTTGAGGAGTGGAAGTGGAAATGGTAATTGCTGGGCTGGAGGGGAAGGAACCACCATGCTAGGGAGGGTAGTGCAGGAGAGGGTTGGGATGAATCCCTGGGAGATCAAGTTGCTCATAAATCTTCATCTCCCATTAGGGAGCATGAAAACAAACAGGCAGAATATTTTCCATGTTTTTATGCTTTCTGATATTCCGTTTGTCATAGACATCGGGTGTTTGTGTGTGGGAAAGTAGTCGGTTGTAGAGTGTGAACAAAGTGTTCTCAACAACCCTTGTGTGAGTGGTTGTTGGAAATGTCGAGGTGAACAGGCAGGTTCTGGTTCAGTTCTGGTTCAGATGGGTTCTTTAAATCCGACTTGTTTTTGATAGTTGTGGACATTGTAGGCAAGAATTTCAAGCATTGCTGCATGCAAAACATGAATACAACTATAATTACATGTATAGAACATATGTGATTGATTATGTTTAAAAAATAAATATTTCATATGGTTACATTTGTAATATAGCTTAGTCTGTGTAATATTAAACATTTAAAGATTATATTATCAAGATCATGTTTACAAAGATATGATAAATATTAAACATGAAATATATTTTCATGGAAGTGTTAACAGTTTAAAATTTCTAAAATTATATTTTGGTGTGTGTGCATTGTCAACAAAGATTGCACAGTGATGCATCCAAAATTAATATAAATATTATTCAAGAAAATATTTAAAAAAACATTACATAGAACAGCAACAGAATATCTGGTAACAAGACCGTTGATTTATATAACCTGGACTTAAAGTTACAAAGGCTTTCAAAAATAATGAAGATAACTTGCCCCATGTGGCGATGTTTTTGTACAGTGTTTACTCACAAGAGCAAATTCATCATAGTTCCCATCAAAAGTTCACTTCAAGTTAAACATTCTTGAATTTCTTCGTTTCATATCTCCAGCACGGAAACACTTTCGGTAATAATTGACACATGTGATTACTGAGAGGAATCATGTGAAATAAAAACGTGGATTGATGTTTATGTTTATGTTTATGTTTAGGTTCTACATTTGTGGTGATAATCTCAGAACGGTTATCTCATCATGTGTAGTTGTATTTCTACAAGTGGTGTAGAAATTTAATTAGATGTAAGATGAAGTATTGTAATCAATAGCTGAAATCTGAGCTTTTCAAAGAAAATGTTTCTAGTTTGATCGTAATATAATTACAAAAATGAACATATCTGTCATTCATAACTGTCACTACTCCCCAGTGTACTTGTAGAACCGTTTTTTTCTTCTCTTTTTGTATGTTAGTCCAAGTGTTCGCTTGAACTTAGAAGTCATGACTCCATGAAACTTGTTTCTTATTTAGAAGCAGATATATAGGACACAAATGTGGTGATATTTGATGTTTGTAATATTTTTTACAGGCATTTCATTTTTAAAAAATCAGTTCTTGAATAAAATCAGCTCAAGGTTATGCTACAATATTGCATTAATCTGGTGAATACTTCAATTAAATGAGAGATTTACTGATTCCAATGACAAATATTTGACAGTTATTTTGGACATTTAAGCAATTTATGCTGTCAATGGAAGCCTTCCTTTATTTGATCACACTATGTTTGTAATTTTGCTATGGGAAGCCAGTGGCCTAGACCATCCATATACTTATAGGAAAGGAGCCGCTGAAATTCTTTACCCTCTGACTTGTTCTCTAGTAATCTAGACTTGCTTATCTATACTCTATGGTGATATTTTGAATAGGAGTATTTGGGTGAGAATACGGTGTGACACAGACTACCGGTGGCCATATTGTTAGTAAATAATTAGCACTCAATTAGTTTTAACAACTAGAAAAATGTGTGTAATTAACTATTCAAGGATTATTTATATTTAGCCAATCCATATTAAAAATGGCCTCTGAAAAATCACAATATAATCAAAGAGGTGTCGTTTTTATTAACGCAATTAAAATATTGGTTTTGTTGCCTGTTATTATCTAATAATTATCGTCGCGTATGGGTGAAAGATTCCCACTGCAACAGAAAACAATATCTCACTCACAACAGAATGATATTCATATTATGATATTACATTACCAGGCACTGAGATTGTTTAGTACGATTTCATGCTCAAGTCCAAGTTTTTTTCCACAAATCCCCATCTAAAATATAAGCTTGAACACGAAATTGTACTCAAAAGGTTCCGTGCTCTCTAGGCCAGATATGTATTTTAACAACTGTCATTGATGTCCAGGTGGAGTTGGATGGTCGTGTCCTTGACCTTCCAGACATTGAGGGCATCGTCATCCTCAACATCAGTAGCTGGGGAGGAGGCTGTCGTCCGTGGCAACTAGGATCAGATGACCTAAAGTTAGAACCAGCAAAGTAAGTGTAGATGATTGTACTTGTACCAAGACTCGTTGCCCTGTTATTGGAAAGTTAATCTTATGACGTTAGGGATCAAAAAGTAATAGTTTCTAAAAAAAAAAGAGCATTAAAACTTATTCTGATACAAGAATATTTGGAAGGTTTGTTATATATACCTGAGGAGTTGATGAACATTAATCTAGGACATGCAATGCCGGAAATGCTAATTTTAATCACTGGAGGTATTTTTAGTGATTATTTGCCTTTTAAAGATTTCTTTGGAAAAAACTTTTTGATTGATGTATCATTCATCTTCTACAATGCAGTAAACATGACAAGAGAATTGACCATCAATTTGAATATGTCGGTCAAAGTCATAGTATCATGCGTGGTACTGCCCTTGATGTTAAAATCCTGCCCAGGGGCCCGGCATCAATGTTTGCTGAAGTTACCTTTCTGATGCGATATTGATTGGATGTGCTGTCTGTAGAGTGGCAATGCAGTTATCATCCTTGGTCTTGTCAGTACCAGCCGATGATCGCAGGTTTACTGCAAC
>JAUTBT010052387.1:0-15703 GCA_032361225.1 Lepetodrilus schrolli | reverse complement strand
CCAGCTACACTGTCAGAAACTCAATCAGTATGTACAACCCAGCTACACTGTCAGAAACTCAATCAGTATTTACAACCAGCTACACTGTCAGAAACTCAATCAGTATTTACAACCCAGCTACACTGTCAGAAACTCAATCAGTATTTCACACATTAACTTACTGCAGATTCTGTTACGTTAACTGTACAACAGACATTGTTTAATAACAATGCTACGACTCTCATTTGTGTACCTATATACCTTATTCATTATTACAAGATGTAATTACTAAAATATAAGTTTTAATTGTAAAGAAAACCCCATAATCCAATTAATTGCAAGAGATTAAGATGCAATGATGACAATTAAAGTAATAATTTAAATTTACAAGATTAAAACCAAATTGTTCTTCCTTCAATTTACGACAAACACCTGTGACAGGTTGGCTTGGCCGGCTCATCCCCTGAGCTAGACAAATGACATGCACATGTTTAGACTGGGAGGTTATGCAAGGCGGATGGTGTTTAGTCTACAGGCCTCTAATCATGTGTTGGGCAGGTCAAACCAAAACATTGCATCTATGTTTAGCAAAACACCCCCATGGCACCTGATAACATAACATGCCATGGGCTAGTTAGTCAGGTGGTCTTCAGGAAAGCTTCTGTCAGAGTGATACCAGGTGACAACATGTCAAGTGATTATAGTATATGTTAGAGAATATTTCCCGTGTTCTTTGCGAATCCACAAAGAAAACATGAAATATGCTCTAAAACATTTGAAATATATGCTATTTTTTTTTAGACCAATGAAACCACTGCATTCACCCAGAAAACTGTTTAATAGTGTTCAATCCAGGAACCAGTTGAAGAGGGGGCGGTCCCTCACACTATTCTGATAAGGGGGGTGGGGGTGAGGGTATGGCACACTCAACCTTGGCTGCAAAGCATTTAAGTAATCTAGAAGGACATATGTTGACACCACAGGACTGAATCATTATAATAAAATGTTAAATTATCTATCTATATAATATATATTATATAAATATAATGACATAACATTTATTATATGATTTAACATGTTATTATACTTATTCAAAGTCCTGTGGTTACCTTTTCACATTTCGTGTTTAATTTTAGTTTGACTAGATTATGTTTCAGGCATTAACAGTTAATATATTTCGTTGATAAAACTTTAATTTTGCCAATAAGTAGTTAAAAAAATGGACTTCCTGTATTTTAAATAATAGATATAGATCTATATGCAGTCCGCTACCATCGACAAGCAGATAATGTTATCATATTGAACATGACACGGACAAATACAACCAAAGGGAGTAACCGAATATGCATTTCACTAGTTAAACTTTATTATCTGATGAACCTGAATAACATTGGCTCAAATACCGTTATTAGGTTGGATCACTTCGGTCCGGTTACATTATTGTTGAAGATAATATTACCACGATTAAAACTTTAATGTTATTTTAATGAAAATTTACAGAGGTCGTCCTGCACCAAACTGCATGCGGATGACTTAAGAGTCCAAAATGCGTGACTTCTCGCCCAAGAAAAAATGTATTTGAATTCGCGCGTCCTGGATTGAACACTGTGAGTGAGTGAGTGAATTATTGTTTTACGTCACAGCGGGAATCTTTCACCCATACGCAACGAGTAATATGCTTTGTGGTTGTCACATGACCCAAAATTTGTCAATCTATAATTTAATCTATAATAAATATTGACAACATTTTTGTTTGTGATGACATCATACATGTACCTGTAGTATGAAAAACTATCTGTTTGTAAACTGATTAATTAATAATGAATTCTACAATAAATTTTATACCAAATTCAATATATTTGACAAGTATTGGAAATAACATCACAGTATTTGATTAATCATCATCAGATAAAAAATAAAATTAATGCATTTCACACAACATCTCTCTGATCACTGTCAAGTTCCAGTAATGGGAAATCCAATGTCTAAACAATCTGGCGTATTCAAACATCAGGAAAACAGAAAGCTTTCCCATTCTGCTGTACAAGATATGTATCTATCAAAGACAATGAGGAATGCTGGAGTTTATCATTGATATAAATAATCTAGTCTACCCCAGCCAGGCGAGGTGGAGTTCAAAGACAAGTTTGTTTGAAGTTGATGGTAAAACATAGAATTGAGGGAAGGTGTGGTAATCAAGGAGATGTGCTGACTCCCCGTCTTTTTACCAAGGCTGCAGAGATATCACACTATCAGCTTCCTCACACACCAACAAACAACTGCCTTGTATCTAAAGCATTGCCATATCAAAGAAAGGCACTGCGCCATTTCAACACAAGTTCTCTCCACCCAACCAGACTGATCTTATACTTCCAAGTGCAAGCTTGTTTTTATTATGATATTGTTATGATATGCCAATTGGAAAATGGATGGAAGATAGCTCTGTATTTACATGCAATTATGTCCGTGAACTGTCGGGTGTTTAGTTAATGACAGTTACAGAGAGCTGGAGAGCTGTAATATCGCTGAGTTGAATATCGAACAAGTGTGAGCAAACAAAAGTATGCTATTAAACATAAACTTTGAAAAATAATGTTCAAGTAAGAGGTTAGTTCTTCAGCTACATAGTGTTAAAACAAATAGTGTTGATTTTTATTTATTGTTTTCCTACTAGTATAGAATAGGATATTCCTCTACATAGCGAATTATTGTTTTATGTCACAATGGGAACCTCTACATAGCAGTCATGTTATAAGAGAACAAAACTAGGTAGACAGCACAACACATGAACAGATAATAAAGTTAGTGTGGAAACAAACCTTGATTCTATCACGTTTCCATTGGTTTTACATTCCGTTTCTGTGGAGGCTGCTTTAACTTGTCAGCCTGAAATAAAATATCAGATATTACAAAGTTTCATCTGCCATGCTGTTGTTCATTTTAGGATTCTATTTTCTGTGTGACAGACCTTGTTTTACACCCAAATAGTCTAATATCTGCCAACAGTTTAAGCAAATCTAAATTTATTAGGAACAATAATCAAAGTGTAAATCTCTTCAGAGGCTCTTCATATAAATATAATATTAATCATTTGGATTAATACAAAAATGACTGATTATCCTTGGAGAATATGATTTAAGGAGTCTGACATATCAAATTAAAAGTTAAATGATTGCTCTGAAATTCGATGATATTTTACATCATCTTCATCCACAAATTATTCTCATGGGATTCAAGTGTTATAAATACTGCAATGAACATGCGTTGTTGACCTTCCAAAATATAACTTTCGTGCTTAGTTATTTTTATACTTGATTCGATTCACTGCAGCTAACACGGTTTAAAATCATATCACTGTAGTATACACAGTTTTAAATCATAGTTGACATGACACATAAAAGAAAATCACTATAATGTCAAACCATAGATTTCAAGATAAATAGAATGAGAAACAAAGATCTTAAATCACAGATTTTTTTTGTCTCAGCATTCAGCACTACCATAGTTCAGAAGACAGATACTGACTAAGTATAGTTATCCCGTGGGTTTCACGCAACGAGACAACCGCGACACGACACTTACCCTGATGAATCCTCTCTGTCTGACCAGCATGTCCACCTTGGAGTTGTAGAAGTCAAACACAAACTGAGCCATCTGTGACATGTCGTCTATCACCAGAGGAGTGCTGTCTGGCCGATTCTGGACCTGCAAAGTATCGATAGACAGGGATGAGGATTTGGGGTGGGAAATTGTGTTTTTTGCTGAAACACCCTGGATCCAGAGGCTGCAGGCCATGTTTACGAGGTCGACCCCAGAGCCTCAAAATCTACAGATCCACAGTTGACAAGGATGTGAGGTAAGTGGCAGGCTAAAAATAAGATGACAGGAATGACAAACTTACCATTCTTTGTGCTGGGAACTGCTCCTGAGGAACGATGTGTAGCTTCAGAGGTCGAGAGGTCAGCTGGAAATATGAAGTGATGCTCACAGTTGACATGGGAGTTCAAAACTATGGAGGAGTGAGTGAGCGAATTATTGTTTTACGTCACAGCAGGAATCTTTCACCCATACGTGACGATAAAACTATGGAGGAAGGTTTACTTGATTTGTTGCTTGTAAAGACGCTGCAGTTATCTTTCTCCCATATGTAATGACAGCAAGTGAATAACATTTAGATACTAGTAGTGTTTGCATTTCAAAGTAAATTTTCACACAATATTAATCCTCATACATTAAGTTTGAATGATTGACTCATACTGAATTTAAATTAAACACAATATTAATCATAATAACGTAAATTTTAATGACTGACTCCTACTGAAGGTAAGGGAAGTAACTTTGTACAAGAGTTACTGTTAAGAGTCAGCAATATACAAGTAGTCTAGCAACTCTGGGTTAAAGGAAAATCAAGGTCACGTACCCTGTTAAACGTTGGCGTCAATTCATAACAGTTGCTGAACAGATCCACCCTGGCAAATATGTACAGGCCGAGCCGAGCTCTAGACATTGCCACAACCAATCTGCGGACATCCCTGAAAAAGAGAAGCAAGAAAAATATTTTTAATGCATCTCCATTTTCTTTTTGAGAATCAAGTTTCAAATGCAAACCTGCAGATTAATTGTGGGTTATGAGTATGTGTAACTTCATCGAGTGAGATAGGGTCTTGTTATTTTTGTTCTTGCATCACTTACCTCAAATGTCCAACAGTTTTGGTTCTGACAAGCGACAGCAAGATATAGTCATTCTGTTGTCCTTGATATCTGTCAACTGTCGTCACCTGGAAATTAATTAATTAATTAATTAATTAACATTTTCATCACCTTCTCATTAATCTTAACTGTCGTCAGCTGCTAGAATATAATATAACAGTTTTAACTATCTCCTGCTCCATCCAAAAAAAATCACTTTGGTATCTCTGGTTGCCTCCAGCATAAAGCAGGTTAAAATGTAAATATTGATAAACATCTGTAAATTTAGTCTGTGTCACAACTTGGAGAACATGGAGAACAAAGATAAAGCTTTTCAGTGGCTCCTTTCATATAATATATATAGAATATTAACCAAGTGTCTTTAGATATCGTCTATATCACGCATTTAGGGATAATCTTTGTATTAAAAGGGGTTCATCGATTATCCCTAACTAAATAAATATACAGTGAATCCGGCCATCCAATTGGTTCACGTGACCCTAAAACATTGCATTCATACTTTGATGAACAAAGTTTTCTTCGGCAACTCCCACAGATCTACTTTTGAAATGTTGACAAACTTGTACTAAAAAAGGAAGGTAACTGCACAAACAGGACACAAAACCAGTCTATATCTGTGATGTTGTTCCACTGCGATTAAAACGGCCGTGTAGCTTCCACTATGATGTGAAATGTTAAAGTGTGAATCAACATTTTAAAGTTACACGTATGAATACATACAGGCCAGTAAATTGTAAACCACTTCACTCTTTGATAAATACTCCAAAGGAAAAGAAACAACTTTAAGAACAATTCTTATTACAAATTGTAAACATAATATTATATTAAATGCCATTGATTAGCACATCTAGTTTCCGATCGTAATTGCCATCTTGTTTATTATTTTCATACAGTAGCATCTATAAATAGTAGAATGACGTCATGATGTTACACATCGTCAGAGCTCCCTAACTTGCATAGTTATTAGTCAGGCAAAGTAGCGATACACGAAATATCTGTGTACTTCCTTGTTCTCATAAACTTACTTGAATTGTATTCTTATTACTGGTTATTTCAAGGTAATTTGGTAAAATTTTAATAAATACTGTTATTATATATTTTTGCACATTAATATATGGCAAAATAGGGTATATTTTAGAAATAAAATGGCAAAAACAGTAAATAATTCCACTTTCCATTAGATGATGAATAATAATACCAATCAATATAATTCATATTTAAATTAAATACTTTCACCCTCCGAGACTAAGGATAGTCTACTATTAGGTTGTTAGGAATAAATTGTTGTTTAACGTCACTGCAGAAAACTATCGCCCACACACGGTCGATTTAGGTGGTTAACACTGACCTTGTGTGGTCGGCCAATGAACGGATTGTTGCCACATCTCTGGTTGATGACGTCACGGATCAAGTGTTTCTGGCCGTTGTACGTGGTCAGGATGGAGATCTTCTCTGATGGGTATCCTAGGAGACGCATGTACATGAACATGGCCACCACGTACTCAGCTTCTGCCAGGTTCTGAAGTCACAAACAGAATTCATATAATAGTTTTGTAATAGTTGTGTAATAAATTATGTAATATTTATCTGCCAAGTTAGCTGTAACACAAACAAGCAAAGGACTTATATTCTTCTACCAAGGGAAGTAAGTAAGTAAGTATTGAGTAAGTAAGAAATTGTTTTATGTCGCAGCAGGAATCTTTCGCCCATATGCAACGATTAATATCTTACTTATATTATAGTTGGATTAAAATGAAAAATAGCATGAAAGAAAATGCCCCCAAAGGGGAGATTACTCTTCAACTGCCATCTATCTGAAGCCTAAAGGGAGATCACTCCTCAATAACAAGACCGAGGGGAAATTACTCTTCAACTGTCATTGATCTGGAATCGGACCACTCTTCACTGTCGTCTATCATAAGCAATGGATCACTTCGAAGACGCACCTGGTAGAAGTATGGGTTTGGTTCCGACTCTCCTACTCCATTGAACTCTCCCACGTCCACCAGCTGGTAGTCAAACACGAACCCGGCGTTGGCCATCCTGTACTCTGGCTGACTGAGAACGTGTGGCAGACTGCCCAACTTCCTATACCGCCAGTTGTACAGGCTTGCCAGACTGAAGGAAATAAACAATAAACACTGAGGTGTGTTAACAAGACTAAAGTGTCTAAATTTAATCATATCACCAATAAAAAGAATTGTGCTGGCTTAAAAATTTTGATTCCTACTACTTTTTCCTGGGTGATATGGATCTCATGATCAAGTATCTGGGATAAATCTTTTGGATATGGATAGCATGCTGTATTGCACTATAATTTTATTCATCATATTTGGAAATAGTTGGTCTGTTGCCCGTCTTAATGAACCAATGATATCCTACTGATTTTGAGCTAAGATTAAGAATGGTACCTGCACTGTGACAGTAGACAGGCCCTATTCTATCATGATCACTTCAGAAAGCATAACTTCTGATAGCATTGAGGCCAGGCTCCCAGTCGAGTCTGAACTACTGTGACCTAACAAGCTCTAAATATGAAATATAAATTTGAAATAAATAACGTCAGCTCCTACCTGGCGCGAGCTCGTCCCTGTGCATCCAGATCGACGGTGGGCACCCCCAGTCTGACGAGGCGTGTGAACAGAGACTGTTCCATGTTGGAGAACTTCTGGAAGGCCATGTTCTTGATGACAGGAGGCAGCTGGTGGTGGTCACCGATCATGATCCATCGCTTCAGTCGGTTGTTGCCGTCCTCGGGGTTCTGAAGGCGACAAATCCACAGCGTTAAGTCTAGATGTCAGGGAGACTATGTTGTGGGATCTTTACTTTTCAAGTCGAAAAATCCAAAGTTTAATGTCTAGAAATCATGCCTTCAGCATGGAGAGAGTTAATATCTACCTGTAGCAGTAGGGGAATGAAGGTTTCAATCTCCAGAATCTGGGCCGACTCTTCCATCAATATGTTGTCAAACTGAAACAAACAAAGCAATATGAGCCAGTGTTCCAAACTCATTACTTAGCAATTCACCAGTTCAAATAGCCAAGTCAAGGAATGAATTACTGATTAATATTACTGTTGAAGCTTTTATCTAAATTCAACGGTCACAGAATCCCAGTAGAAATGATTCCAGCATTGACTGGATATCCTGTATTTTTTCTTTTTTATAAATTGGGGTTTAGAGTCTCTTTCAAGATTCTTTCACTTACATCACAAATTGTCAGTTTAGGGGAGGAGGAAACCCGCAACATCCATAGCACTGAATGTTGCAGTAAACCTACGAGCACTAGCTGGTACTAACAAGACCAATGATGATATCTGCATTGCCACTCTACCCACTTCGCATCCTATCAATATCACGTCAGAAACGTAGCTTTCGCAAACATTGATGCTGGGCTCCTGGGGCGAGATTTGAACCTGGAACCTTTGGCTCCCAAGTCCAACATTCTAACACTGCGCTGCTACCTGCAGCTCAGAATCCCAGTAGAAATGGTTCCAGCAAGGTAGTTCCTTACCTTGAAGCCAACACTGACTAGGTCCCGCCTCTTGAGAGCAGCATGTGTACAGGTCATGGCAATGATCTTGGCTTCCTTGATCAGCAGATAGCTGGCTCGGTCCGCTCCACTGCGCAGCAGCTCAAAGGCTCGGAACTCCTGATACGAGAAGCCCAGGATTGATTGAATTAGTGCTTTACGTCGGAGAGGGAATATTTCACACATGCGCGATGAAGAATCACAGGAATTAGAAACTTCCAAAACCTTTGATATTACCTTCTTATTTAACTATGTCTGGATGTATTACAATAACCCAGTGGCAGTATATTATTCAGGGAATTGTTTCTCAAAGCTCTCATATCCACTATGATCACTACAAGAGCACTATGGTCTTACTATACGATGGCTTTGAGAAACGATGCCCTAGATATCAAATGAGAACAAATTCTTAGTTTAATATAAAATGTCTCAATGAAAAATTGAAATTGTATATTGAACAATTTCCAATTGTACTTTGGTGATCTGGTGATAATTTGCTTATCTCTTCAAATTGTTCAAGGAGTATTACCTCTATCTGTGTGAAGATTTTCTTGATGTGACGGAAACATCCCTCTGCAATATCAAAGTCCTCGGCCCAGGTGCGCTTCTTGAACAGCGGCTGAGGCGCGTTGTCGAAGAATTTACCAAAGGGGAATAAGTCATTGATGACTTTGACATTCTTCTCCTGAAATAACGTCATAATATAACACCCAAATATCATTTCTGAATTACACTATGTTGACAAAGGCTGCTATTTCAACATGTACCATTCTATGATATAGAATCCAATATTTAACATAAAATCCCGAAAACATACTTGTGAAGACATTCTTACATACTGACTGACCCATCTCTTCCGCCAAGCCTATCCCTAGTGACGGTCTTTGTCTGCGCTTCGAGCATGTGTTGTTCCACATGGAGTCCAGCGCATTAGAAATGCAATATTATATTATAATGTAACTCACCACTCTGTCTTTGATTCCTCTCAGTTTGCTGAGAAACTCTTCCCATCTTGCCAGTACCTGCAAACATTACAAATAATTTTCAGTATTAATACGTCTCAAAGAAATATACCAATGGTTCTGTAGCCCACATGACACTAATATTCAAATTCCAATAAATAATAATGATGGATTACTGACCACAACAGCAATTAACGACCAACATGGAAAACTTTTCATCCTACAGGCAAAGCAGAAATGGATAAAATCAGTGACACAAAACATCTGTAGTATTGCTGGTGTTACCTGGTACAGGTAGAAGTAACCCGCGGTCTCACAGGTGTAGGACATGTCGCCGGAAACTCCCAGACTGCCTTGCAACCTGGCCACTTCCTCCAGCAGTTCCAGTCGCTGAGCCAAGACGTAGTTCACTCGACCGTATCTGGAATAATTAAAAATACTCATGCAATATAATAATAACTTTCTATTTACATTCACATTTCTAGAGATCTTTTTTGGTGGAAGTCGTAGAAGTTGCTTTGTTGAAGAATATGTTTTGCTGAAAAATGTGTTATGCTGAACAATGTGTTATTCTGAAGAATGTGTTATGTTTAAGAATGCATTGTGACGAAGAATGCATTATGCTGAATAATGTGCTAAATTCAAGAACATGTTACATTAAAGAACATCTCATGCTGAAGAAAGTAATGTAGAAAAATGCTGAAGATCATGTTAGGCTTAAGAACGTGTTACACTGAAGGATGAAGCCACCGACCTGCTGAAGTCTTTCTCAGTCTCCAGGGCCTCCTCGCCATGCCCCAGACGTAGCAGATGTCGCTCGTCAATGTCCAGAGCCATGATCTTCTCAAACAGCTGGTTCAAGGCCTGTGAGGAGAGAACATCGTTCATTGCATGGATGCCAGGTATCGAGACCAACGCTATGCTAGCAGTGAAGCTAAGGAAAATAGGTATAAGGCTAGTATAAGGTAGAAAAGTATAAGGTAGAAAAAATGTTGGTGTGTGATTGTAAACAAAAAGGCACACCAAAAACAACATTTTAGATTACTACTTGTGGGAAACCTACCTATATGGTAGCAGAAAACATAGACTAGACATAAGGTTAAGAATGAACCAGCCTGCCTAGACATAAAGACCCAGACCCAGAGGGGTATATACTCAAGTATGGTTAAGCATGAATAATTATAATTTCACACATATGTTAAAAACATAATACAAGGGTATTTAAGGGTCCTGTACCGGACATAACACAAGATGTGATACTCAGCTTTCTCCCAGTGGTAAACATACGACCATCAAAGATGGCTAACAGAGAAAAGAGGAAGTCTCATGGCCTACAGATCTGAATCTGGGGATTCCCCTGTCAAGTTTTCTCCGACCAGAGAAATAATGCAACTTGAGATGACTGGCTAAGTTTATGAAAAGAAATAGTGCTTTACGTCGCAGCGAGAATATCATACGCGATGATGGACAGGAATGAAGTAGAATCTCAGACACACTGACCTGGTTGGAGTGCGTGACGATGAGCGTCCTCTGGTCGGGGAAGTTGTGATAGATGTTGGAGATGATCTGGACCGCCACGTCGGTCTTGCCCGTTCCAGGCGGTCCCACCACCATCGTCAGTCCCGGCTGCATCCCTGCACGGATCGCCTCCACCTGCGTTGGGGTGAACCTGATTGTGTTCCTGCAACAACACGCACCTCTGTCAAACATCCGTAGTACCTTTCTCAAACATCTGGTACAAGACATAACTAAGCATATTCCCAGACACATTCCATGATGGACAAATAGAGAATGACAAAAGCTGCACATGTCCGTGTATGTTCAAATTTCAATTCAACAGGACACGGTTAAAGTAGATTTCTTCAGAATTTCAACTGCACTCCTATCAAACTATCTTTCACACATATGCATTTAGATAATGCCACAGAATCTTAAAACGCCCAACTCCTCATCCCTCCTACTACTAGATTTCTCCCCGGTCTCATTTACGAACATGCAACCTACTTCCGGGGCTGGTTATAGGGGTAAGGGCCCCTGTTAGGGGGCAGGTGGGGCTGGACATCCAGGCTCCTGATTACTGATGGACCCTCGTCGCCTTCTTTTCTCTTTCGGTCGCCTTCCTCCTCCTTGAACGTGATCCTGTGTGTGTGACAGTGAGGGAATCATAACAAACAATTTAAATCAAGAACATAATTCTACACAACATTCTATTTAACCTTTGGCTTGTTGGAGGCAACTGTGGATGCCCATTTGTCGAGTCATTGTGATTAATTCAGCAGTGAAAGGACTAATATGGAATCACAGAAAGGAGGACGATTGTTATGTAGCTGTACACATATCAGAATCGTTGGTTGGTTGGTGGATTTCAAGAAAAAAAATTACGCACACCATGGCTTGCATGCATATGTACTGCTTGTACTAGTCTGGATTTCCACCAGTTTTTATAGTGCTAGCTCACTGGAATATCATGCTAAAAGGATGAGTGAGTGATTACACAGTTAAACGTCCCTGCAGGAATCTCTCACCCATTTGCAAATACACCCAAAAGGATGAAAAACTTGCTAAAAGGTTTTGTTTGAAATAAATAGAAGCTTGCCTTGAATAGAAGCCTGGCCCAGTGTTTCAACATTAATAGAATTTCTTTTATCGACTTAATGTTTTACGTCGCTGTGGGATTATTTCACCCATACTCCACAAATTAATAGAAACGCTGGTTTTTATTCAAGGACTTTACTGTATGACATAAACAATATAAAATGTTCCGTGTTGAAATGTCGAAGATGAAATGATGTTTACCTCTAGCTAAGGTCACTTCAGTTTAGTATTCAGATAACTCGGTACACATTCTTGGCAAGTAAAGCTATACTGACCGAGAAATATGTAAAACTGGTTCACAACTTGAACTGTGCAATAACAGCTGATAACCCGAATACTGTCACCAGCCTACGGTCCAAGGTTTGAAAACTTTCAATAACGAGTCGCAATATTTTGAAATCCCGTCTGGTAACCTTGGTGTCTCCAACACGCTTCATATCAACAGTTACCATGGCATCCAGAAGGAAAAGAAAATTTAAATAAATTTCAATATGGCCGCTTTGCCATTTTTTAAAGGTACGGTCACCAATTTGTGTTCATATTATTTGATAATTTCCATGCTGGGATGAAATTCATTTACAAAAAAAGCTGTGGATGCTAGAAGATTAATGGTGAATGGGCAATGGCCAATCACAGGTGCCCAGACGCTGCTTACGTTGGACTTAGTCGACTGTACTGATCAAGGAGACCAGTCGAACCCAATGAAGCTCGATGGTACTCTGCCTGAAAACCGGGAGGTCCTGGGTTCGCACCTAGCTCATGCCATTGTGTAGCACTCTTGTGCAGAGTGCTTGGATTCACACTGCTCGAGTCCACCCAGCTGTGAATGGGTATCTGGTAGGGTGAGATGGAATTGTGAATATTAACCTGCCAGTGCTAGAAATGGCAGCTTAGGTTGCATACTCTCCAGGGAGTTTGAGAAGGTACGAGTGCACACTGACCCAATGACCAGGGTAATAATATTGTAGCGCTTTGAGCACACACCTTGTGTACACATCATTATCATCATCATAAATTCAATATTCTTATGCTGAACACAAACATGGAAACCGGGAAGATGGAGGACATGTTTTCATACTGGTCTCTTGAGTATTATATCACGATGGTAAAACTGCAATAAAATTATTTTTTTGGAGTACTAATCCTAATAATAATAATGTATATAAAAAGCTGTCAAAATCATAAATATCCACCTGGCCCCCGTTTCACAACGCCCTCCTAACTATTTAGTAGTTCCTAAACCAGTCCCAAGTGTTGTCACCTAGTAACAAGTGTTTCACAACGGCCTCCTAACTATTTAGGAGTTCCTAAACCAGTCCCAAGTGTTGTCACCTAGTAACAAGTGTTTCACGACGACGTCACAAGTCTTATCCCTTCTTAAATCGACATCTAACTTACGGGGTGATAAACTGGGTCATAAAGTTAGGAGCGCCTAAATTTAGGATGTCGTTGTGAAACGGGGGCCTGCTAGTTAAGCATGTGGGGATGTTAGCTTGGGCTAGTGCCAATCTTAACTGCTGTTAACATACTTTGTATCACAATGATGTAGTGTAATGATGAATCGTGTATTCAAAATTGCGTCATTGCAGGTGGACAGTCTCTGAGACTGTGTGCAGGGCTGGAAACTTTTGAGTTATTTCTCATCAACGATTGATAGTGCTCTTTACTGCCTTCCTAACCAGTCTCGATCTCAGAAAACAATGTTGTACCATTAACACTACAATACAATACTTAAGTTTTCTGATCTCGGAATACAATATTGTACTATTAATACAATATTGTACAGAAGTACCATCACCAGGGCCAGTTGCGGAAACCGTCAACTGATATCTTTTTCTAGATTGCCCACATTTTTCCGAGTATTTCCCCCATATTCTTATGGGTACTCATTTTTTTTTCTTTTCATATTCTTACAAATTTCCACATTTTCCCCATATTCATTCATACTTCTACATTGTTTCCAGGTTGTTGAATATTTCTATTTGAAAATGGAACTTACCGAGTTGAATTTTCCCCGCTAGTTTCCATCACTGTAGTAATACCCTTTTGGCATCATAAATCACAATCACGCACATCTACATTCATCCATCCACAATGGACCCCTACACAATCAGTGGGCACAATGAAAAAAATACAGACAAAAAAATAATGTTAAATTTTAACTTTAACTCTAAATATAAAGCAAAAGTATTCTTGAATATAGAAACTTGTGGAATCCACGTGTCGAGAAAATAACTTTAGAAAGAGAATGACATTCACTACCGTCACGCAAACATCACATTTGTACATATATTATATCATAATTTAATTCAATCATTATTTCTTTACGACGACATCACAATCATGCACAATTCATACATATATCATAATTACATATCGAGCATCTACTCCGTTCCAGCGTTAGAAATTAAGAAAATAACAAGGGGGTCGTTCTCCATAGCCCCAATGTCCAGGGGCTCCCACAGATGCCGTTAACATTTCAGATTTTCAAATGGCCCCAGGACCCCCCTTTAAATCTGAACACTGCGTTCCAATATATACCAGATATATCTGTATATAGATAAGATAGATACCATAAGTTCTTAATACATCGCTAACAGAATGCTTGTACGAACACCGAACACTGGTACGAACTCGCACGGTTTCAACCCTACATCTCGGGAAAAGTGTGGGCGGGGTAAACATTTAATGTGATGATAAGTCGAGCCACGCGCTTGCATGCATCAATTCATTTACTCATCACTGTGGATGCCGTTTGCGACACAATTCAAACCGCCATTCACAACACCGTTCTGCGTAAATCCGTTCAAATCCTGTCGAGCCTTGGCCTTCATCGTCTCCAAGGTCGTCTGACCGGACCTCCTCGAGTCGAC
Source organism: Lepetodrilus schrolli (assembly GCA_032361225.1). Taxonomy (NCBI): domain Eukaryota; kingdom Metazoa; phylum Mollusca; class Gastropoda; order Lepetellida; family Lepetodrilidae; genus Lepetodrilus; species Lepetodrilus schrolli. Next base: position 1,054 of record JAUTBT010052387.1, on the reverse strand, counting down.
GTCCAACTGCTCGTGCTTGTGCTCCAACATCATGTTATTCACTGGCGCCAGACCGATGCACGCGCGGAATATATTCTCGATGCAGGCCCTCTGCTTGAACAGAGCGTTGACCACGGGGGTGCCGCGGGGCACCAGGGGAGCCTTGCAGAGGAAGCCCAGCACGGACAGCACCGAGTTGAAGTTTTGGAAGTCTGCCTGACCTTCGACCTTGAACTGGATCCTCTCGCAGATCTCGGCGAGGATGACGAGGTCCAGGATGAGGGGTGCGGCCAGGAGCGAGTCCTCGCAGGTGTTGTGGATGACGATGGTGCTGGCGCCGCCCATCATGATCTCCGAAGAGTACTCGTCCATGGCGCGCTTGCTGTCGCCCACGTGGGGCACGTACTTGATGACGACGCAGTGGTCTGGTTTCTCACCGGGGTTGTACAGGATGTTGTTGGACTGCACCATGTCATCCACCACGCAGCTCTTGGAGATCTGAGGCCGCGAATCAGAAAGAAAAACGAAATCGGATGATGAATACAATGAAAATAAATCTGAGGAAAATTTACAATTTAAATTTTAAAAAAAATTGTTTTATGTTTATAAATTGGATGAAAGCGTCTAAGATCAGAAAAAAAAAATCAGAAAAAAATTATTTGAATGAAAATGAATCACATGACATTAATTAATCTGAGGAAAACGAATTGGATGAAAATGTATCAGATCAAGTAAAAAACATAAGAGAATAAAACGAATAGATAAATAATTTTTAATAAAGAAGAAAAAGAACATCTATTTTTAACTTGGCTGGCAATATTTTCCAAATTTCTTTCCTTAATACTGTAAAAACTTATATTACACGCAAACTTATATTACGCGCTATACGCGCAAAGACAATTAACATGAAATTATGGTCCGCACCAAATATTTACTAGGTTTACTAAGTTTACTATTGAAGCAGACGTATTACTGTACGATGTAATTAATACTAATTAATGAAAAACACAACACAGAAGATACGATTGAATAATTTAATTAAACAAAGTTATTAAAAATTAATTAAACGTAAAAA
>JAUTBT010052376.1:0-15706 GCA_032361225.1 Lepetodrilus schrolli | reverse complement strand
TTGCGGGTTTCCTCCCGCCCTAAACTGACAAGTCGTGATATAAGTGAAAGAATCTTGAAAGCGACTTAAAACCCCAAAACCCCGGGCTACCGAAGAGGTCGCATTGTGTACCGCAACGGTGTATATACAATACATAAATTAACTCCTAGGTTGGACAGGTCAGTATGATGACAAGAATAGTTTGAATTCATCTACATATATGTATAACATTTAACGTTTCATTTACCAACACGTGTTACAGCAAATAAGAAACGCTTTGTTAGTTGTTTGCATATTTAACTCATTTCGACAAATCAAAGGTACAACAATATTACTCATTAGTATGATATTTGCTACGTAATTCATTGTGTTAGTATTATATTTGTTAAATAATTCATTGCGTGCTTGTACAAGATCCCAGTCGGGGTTCTCAGTTTCCTAATGTGGGTCTTATATTATCGTAGAGTGATCTCGCTATTGTTTACCTATACCTGTATGTATACTATAGGTGGACAGAAACTTGTGTTAGCGCTGTAACTGTAGGATTTCACATCAGAAATGGCGGCAAAGAAGAGAGTTGCTATAGTTGGTGCAGGAGTGTCTGGACTGGCCGCAATAAAGGCCTGCTTAGAAGAGGATCTAAGCCCAGTGTGCTTCGAACAGTTTGATAATATCGGTAAGCTTTTGATCAACTATATAAGAGACGTTCAGGTTTTCTGCCGGAAATAAGAAGGGATTGCATTGCAATTGAAATATATACTTGTATAATGTATTTAATATTAGGTTATGTTGAACTTTAAGAAATCTGCGACATTGACCATAATGATGATGATAATGACGATGTGGGCAATGGCAATGAAATCAATCTATGTACACTAATAGTATACTGTGTACCAATTAAGTGTATGCATATACATGTAGATGATTTGGTATTTATACAATTGCAGTTTATTTGACCAGTTACATATTCCACATATATCACCTGCAATAAATATGTTCCTATCTTAGGTAGGCATTGCAAAAGTTATGGTTTGATTGTGAGTGTTAAGTCACTGTGATGAAGTATATGGAATATATGACTATGTGCAATCTTAACGAGAACAATTGATAACCAGCACCCCGTTGCTCAGAATAGTTGTAGCTACAATTGATTGAAACTCAAATTGTATAGACCAACTTACTACTGGTTACACGAACCACTGTTATCACTCCAATACTTTTAGCTAACCATATTACCAATACCAGTATTGTAACGATAACAGTGTTCAATACAATTGACTTACACTTGTACATAGCGAGTCCCTATAATCTGACTTACAATCAGTTGTAGCTACAAGTGTGGAACCATTCCACAGAATGATCTAGTCGTAACTCCCATACGTTAACATAGAGTTACGACTATCGTAGCGCTACAATCGTTCTGGGGAACGGGGACCTGAGCAACGGGGACCAATATGTAACAAATTATGATAATTGAGAATGATGAACGAGCTCAGTATTTTACCCCCAGGTGGAGTGTGGTATTACTCAGAGCAATACAGAAATGGACAGGGGGCGAGACTCTATGACAATCTAATTTCAATCTTCTCAAAGGACATGTTCGCATTCAGTGATTTTCCTTACCCAGATGACACCCCTACCTATTTAACAAACACTACTATATACAAGTACGTTGAGAGCTACTGCCACACGTTCCAGCTGGGGAAATACATCCAGCTCAACACAAAGATCAAGATGATCCGCAAGTCACTTGACTATGACGTCGGTGGAAGATGGGACATAGAATACGAGGACTCAAATTCGAAAAGTTACATAGAACCCTTCGACTATGTCATGCTTTGCGCTGGGTTCTTCAAGAATGGTCGAATCCCAGAAGTCGATGGCATAAAGTCGTTTACTGGGAGTATAAACCATTCGAAAACTTTCAGAAATGGAATTTCTTACAAAGGACAAAGAGTAGTGGTCGTTGGTGAGTATTATAACATATACTAGTAGGTAAGTAGGTTATCAATAATATTATATGTATTATGTAGCAAGAGAAACATAAAATAGAAAACATGGTGGGGGGGGGTGCAATAGTAGATCAGAGAAGAAAATATGCTTTGTATTGTAGCCATATTTACATGTTTAATAACGATATGTAATATAATCAAGATATACGCCACTTTATCATATACAAAACCCTGAGGAGTACGATAAAGATAGAACTACTTTATTAAGTCTCATGTAATACAAACTGTATTTCCACGTCATTTTAGGAAACTCACACTCTGCTGGGGACATAGCTCTAGAAATCTCCAAATACGCTGACAGTGTAAGTATCATGTTCATTTTAAGCTATTCACCCATTAGTTAATTACCATGCACATTACTAAAGCAAGACATAGACTAATATACACATTGCGCGTCTACATTGCAGGTGCACCTAGGAGTTGGAACAGGAACGTGGATGCTACCACGTATCACGGACGGAGGATACCCATTGGATCAAATTATCTTTCGCAGATCGCATTCATCGAATCCTAAAAAGATTGATAAATTCTTGCTCCGGCTTGCTCATTCTCGCATTGATCACGTGAAATACAAAATATCCCCGTCTTCGCCTCCTTCCGCGAGCCGCTACATGGTCAACGATCACCTCCAGATTCAGATCTTGTGTGGCAATGTCAAGGTCGCAGGTCGGTTGACATGTTTAAGTGAAAACGAGGCTGAATTTGACGACGGAACTATCGTGAAGGATGTAGATAGTGTTCTCTTCTCTACAGGGTATGACTGGTGCGTGGACTTCTTAGAAGAAGATATTGGAGGTAAAGGCATTAATTATAGCTGCCGTACTATTAATGTACTGTAGATGCTTCTAGAACAATATTGCATACATATATATTTTTGCTAAAGTTGGGTAAGTAATGTATAGAATTGATTGCCTCAAAGTGTTTACTAATACAATAACATGTAGCAACCAATATTTAAAAACCCCGTGTTTAATTTTCAATGAATCCTTCACTATTCCAGGTAGAAATGAACGTGTCTTCTATAAAATGATGTTTCCAATGGCACTGCAACATACAAGCCTCGTTTTGATTGGATGCGTGGATCCGGATGGTCCGATTCCTCCTGTTACAGAACTCCAATGCCGATTGGCTGCCCGAGTATTCACGAAGAAGCATGCATTGCCGGCAAGGAAGACGATGATGGCCGATATTGAGAAATGGAATAGCTATGTCTATACGAGATTTGGACGATACAAATACAAGGTATAGGCACGATGATTTCTTTAATTTTGTTCCCTTGTAGTATTCAGGTCATTACAGATAGTTCATCAGTCTCACTGCGTTGTTCTTATAGTGAGAGCAGAACCAGAGATAATTAGAAGAGATTACGAAACTTTGTTGAGAACCCAACGTTTTGTTTACAAATCTCCATATACAATTTGAGATCGAGTATGAAATCGTACTCAAAACGTTTCGTAATATTTGGGCCAGTTATTCTTGCTGTTGTTTCATGTAGTGTGTTATATTTGAATCCAACAAGTTTCCTTGCTTTTACAGTTGCCTCATGTCCAGTTCCGAGATGAGCTGGCCTCCGAGCTCGGCGTTCTGCCGTCCTGGTGGGACCTGGTCAAGGCTGGACCTAGACTGACCTACACGTATTACTGTGGCCCGGCCTTCTCCTACCACTACCGTTTGTGGGGGCCACACCCCTGGACAGCGGCCAGACAGGCAATTGACAACGCCTTACAGTGTGAGAAGACTACCAGTGAAGCTCAGAGCTCCGTGTTCAAACGCATTCCCTTATTGTTTCTATTGGGATGTACGCTTGTTGGAATTTCAGCTTATTTCAACTCTTTTGAGTAATGTTGTTGTATACCAGATTATTGTAGAAATTATGTTAAGCCAGAACATTTTTATTCAACATTATAAGAGTGTGTGTATCTCAGGAAACTAAGCTTTCCTATCAAAATTAGATGATATGGCTTTTAAATCGAATTCAAAGTTACTTACTTTATTTTCAATAAATTTCTAGAACTGCCAGGGCCTGCCAAATTATATATACTATAGTAAATGCTGATTAAAAATAACCAGATTAACATCTACACTAACTTACTTGTTCTCATGATGTATCACGAGTGACGTAAAGAGATGACTTAGTAAGTTAATAAATAAACTAAACGTGTGGCATGAAGTTCCAATCGTGTTGCTATTAACAAATGCAATACCCACAGTGACACTAACATTGTCTTCGACAATACTTTTTTTCAATTCCCTCCAGAACATTCCGTCATTAATACAATAGAAATCGACAATTAAAAATAGATGGTTGACTGTTTTAATTATCTAAAGAATTATTTTACCTACAATTACTTACATTGTCTTTAATCACGTGTAGAGCTGCACATTCCTGACGTGCGGACACCACCAATTTCCCTCAAATAAGCCCCCGGTAAAATTGACGGTAGATTTGGTTCAAATATAAACAGGAAACGGAAGTTCATTCACAGCTAAAAAGGTTAGGTATCAGGTTAGGTGTCCTGGCCAGTACACCTAACTTGGATGCTCAAAATTAAACCAGGACACCCGAGGCGAAAGTGTGCTGCCAGGATCTTGGAACAGGACACATATTGTTGCTGATTTTCTGTGTCATGAGTAAAAAGTGCAGTCTCCGATTTCGCCGTGAAATTACGGAACCGATTGTCACCTTCGCTAATTACTGGATTAGTCTGACCCGTTGAAGATGACAATGTCCATTGTTGTCGATGTGAATGAACCATTTTATTGCTGAAATTGAGCGGGGAAGAGATTTCTTGAAGTACAAAAACCATACTACGTATGCTAAGTGAATATACTTTGCATTTATACCTCCAATTCGGTCCAAAACGGCCACTTAATCTGTGATTGTATGCCTTTGATATTATTATCTACAGTCCAGACAAATGCACCTATTACTATGGAAAGGGCCAAGTAATACTACTATAGCTGGCTCATCCAGAATATACCAAGGCAGGCATAGAATTCAGTAGAAATCAAGTTCACGAAGTATGAACACAACGACTTTCACTATCTCAGGGCAAATTACCTTGGTGTGTGCGATCACTATTTTAGTCGTTTTGATAGCGTCTGGTTCTGATGTATGTACACACAACGTGGCAATACAAACATTTATGCTATAGGATAGTGTGCATCAATCATCCCACATCTCACTTTCTTTACGTACACACATCATTTATGTATTTTCTCTACCAAACGAAATGGATGTCTGAATACATGCATAAACAGGAATGCAGAAATGTTGGTGGCATTAAGTAAACCTAATGGAGTCACCGGAGTACAGACCAGAGATAGGCAGCAGATAAACCAATGAGTAAAGCAACTATCACCGTGAAAGTATTTCCGCTCGACCTAGATGGGGGAAGTTTCCGTATCTGCTTTGTGTATCCACTATGTTGGGCCTCTGCGCATGCTCGAACTGCTCCGTCCCATGCGCCAGGGCCAACCAGTCGATGGTGGACATTGAAAGCAGGGCCGAAATAATACTGGAAGCAAACTGATGGCCCGAGTTTAAGTAAGTCCAGGAGAGTCGGCCTCACTCCCAGTTCTTTGGCAAGTTCGTCCCGGAATGGTAGATTTGGAAACTGCAAAAATATTCCATTCAAATTATTAAGGATTGGCAAGAAAGCTACAGACTTATTAGTATACCGTTCCTTAAATAATTCCTAGTAGAATTAATTTGAAGAAATCGAATTAATGTTTACGTGAAACAGGACCTGACGATAATGGCATTCGAACCCTAATAGCCTGGATTGTGAGTAAAACACTCTACCGACTTGGCCAAATGGGGTAATCGGTCTGGCCAAGACTAACTCAATATCACGTTAGGCGCCATTGTGCAGAGATCAGCACCGATCCTAGTATTAAAACCAGAGTTGCTGAATTGTTAGTCCAATACTCTACCAACTTGGCCAAAGAGGTAACCCCGCTGGATCGAGACCGACAGGAACACACGGCCAAATACGTAGGCCCACTAGTTAGACGATGTCCGAAGAACGTGCTTGTTTCAATTAGGCGGATGCCTAGTGATATTCCAGAGTAATAATATAAACAATGACATTTACATTACTGAGCATACGCAGAGGTAAACTGTAATAATAATAACAACGAAAGGTTTTACTAATAACAGCAATATTTACCGTGTATCTACAATAGCCATGGGTCTTCATTTCATGCTCATTCAATCGGTCAACATATCTGCGCATGACCGTCCTGTCGGGAAGTTGATGTTTCCCAGCAAGCACTCTTGCAGCTAGACGAGTTTGAAGTTCAGCGATTGGAATGACAGGACCCATGGTTCTAAAGAAGCCTATCATAGCCAAAGAGTTGTGTGGCAACTGTACCGGGAACATCATCTTGTACAGATGCAGAGTGTTGTCATCTGTCGAGGGAAAGTAAAGAGTCAGCTCATACTTGAAAGCATTAGCGTCATACAGAGTAGGCCTATATCAAAACCATCGTATAGTGTATCCACAGTTCCAAAATAGCATATGGCAAAACATAAATAATAATACTTTAAAGTACCAGCGCAACTGTTGTATACAACCATAAGTTTGATTACGCAGAAGCGGAAAGATTATTTTAATTCACTGATATAATAATGCAACCTACCGGCACCTACGATTGGGTCCAAGAAAGGTAACCTCCTCTTCAACCCGGTAGCAAGAATAACACCATCGATGTCAGTAACTTTGGTACCATCATCAAATTCGGCATGCCTCTCTCCAAATCGTGCGAGATTTCCAGTTATTCTCACTTGTCCACATGCTAATCTCATCGGCAGTTCGTCGTTAATCATGATCGTACCTTTCGGGGGTAGGTGGTTAGGCAACACTTTGTAACCAACGTGATCAAGTCTCGCGTTAGCATTTCTAAAAATTAGCTTTCCAAGGACGGACGGTGGAAGAGGAATGAACGTGAGTACCCGTGTCAACATGAAATCCAAGGGCAGACCACTCTTCATAAGCCTTGGCGTGACTATGGTTCCTTTCCCAACACTTAGGTACACCTGGAGAGAAAGTTGTAAGCCTGTCTGCACTCGTGTGTGCGTGCGTGTGTGTATATATATATATATATATATATATATATATATATATACACACACACACACACACACACACACACACACACACACACATAAAACAGACCCGAAATAGGCCCCGAGATTACGAAACGTTTTCATGATCAACTCAAAGTTTTGTTCACAAATCCCCATATACATTTTTAGCTTGAGTATGAACTCGTACTCAAAATGTTTCGTAATCTCGGGGCCAGGCCTATGCTGTGACTCGCATGGTCTTCTCCGACGTCCGCGCGAACAGTCTATATCTATAACAGAACACTGTTGGGGAAAGACCTTTTCATAAGCGATACCGTGTCTTACAGTTTGGATAGATTTCTTTTCATATTTTTTTATTAACTATTAATATTATTTCGAAAAATATAAATAAAACATATAAAATATATTTTGCCGCTTTAATACTGAGCTGGAAGTTTAGAGAAAAAAAACAGTTAATAATAGGCTCTGCATACACTATTTCTATTTGCGTTATTTATCTAGGCAAATAAATAGGGCGTACACCTCTGGAACCATTCCTACGATCGCTCATATTTGACGTCTCTGGCTGATGTGACCAGGCTCTGGTATTTACATATTTGGTCGCCTCTTCCTACTATTTTGGTTGATTGCAAGACACTTCAGAATGGATTCTGTAAGTGTAAAATAACCTAATATTTGCCTGATTTCGCAGCAGTATGTTTCAGTTAAGATTATTATAATTGTTCACTGAAGTATGAACGATTTGAAGGTCCTAGTGATACTTGTGTTCACGAACGTCGGAGACAAGCTATTTTCAGAGCCTTTTACTATCGAATACATGTTTTTAAGTATAAATTGCGGGAAATCACTTCTAAGCACACATGATGTACAAAACAATCTCCGGGGAATATACCCCAAGACCCCTTACAGTCTCGTGCTCTTAATTTGCGATATGATATCATTCGAATCTACATGGTACATCAGCTACGCACCAGGTGTGCATATTCACAACTGACAATATAGCGGCCTCATAAACAGTACTTTACTATTGATTATTTCAGGATATTTTATTCTTAAAATATCAACTATCAACCTCCTCCTAAATAATGTGGTTATCTAATTCCATATTTTTCTGCCATGCATGTTGTCTGGTTTATGAAATAAATCACTATTGATTACATGCATACTTCCTTCTTATTTTGGTTGAATGGGATGTGAAAAATAATTATTTGCTACCTGCTGGGCATTTCTGCTGACTTCCGCCGCGATATCTCCTGCTGAACTGGAATTACCTGTTGGCAGCAAAGCAAAATTAAACAAGAAGTATAAACAAACGCAAACTACTGTTTTAAGTTACTAATTAATTATCAGAAATTCGAGATCTTGTGAATGTTCGAACACATCTAGATACAATTCGTCTAGAAAACCTTCAAAACCACAACAATACAATAACCGTCCCAATGTGTATACTTTTAACGATTAGGTATCATGTTGAAATCCAATTTACATCAAGTAGTTTTGAGCACTTATATATGTAATTTTATCCTGAAAACATACTCCGTTAAACACACACGCGCACACACACACACACACACACACACAGAAAGAAACACAAAATGAGTTCTTTGACATCACTGATACTACAACCTGGGTAGAACCACATTGAGTTTCCAAATTTCCAAAAATCAGTTAACTTCTTACCTACAACTAGTATATTCTGACCGCGATATCTGGCCCCATCTTTGAAAGTTTGTGAATGCTCTACTGATCCTTTGAACGTGTCAAAGCCTTCGATATTTGGGTAATTCGCCACATGATAAAACCCTGGGCACACCAGTACAGCCTCAAACGTTGTCCATTTCCGGTTTCCGTCGACTTCCGTTTCAATGTCCCAACAACCCGTCGTTTCGTAGTCCGAACTTCTTCTGACGTTGAGAACCTTCGTATTCAATTGGATATATCTCAGAAGTCCAAATGTCTGTGCATAGTTTTTGAGGTATCCATGGATCTCTTTTCCCGTGGGATACGTTGGCGTAGAATCTGGGAAAGGGAAGTCACTGTAGCTGTACATTGCCTTCGACGTATTTAAGACAAGTGAGTCATAGATCCTCGTCCCTTGTCCAGGTCGGAAGTCATCAGTCATATACCATATGCCTCCTGAAAATAGGAGCACGTGCAATCTCAGTGCCAGAACGTTGGAGCCAAATGACCCGGGATTCGGCATATATGTTCGTAAAAGTTAATTTTCCGACGCGATCATATGATGTGCTGTCTGTACTGTGGCAATGCAGTTATCCTTAGTCCGCAGTACCAGCAGGTGCCCACAGGTTTACTGCAACATTCAGCGCTACGGATCTTGCGGGTTTCCTCCTGTTTTAAGCTGACAAGCAGTGATAAAAGTGAAATAATCTTGAAAGCGGCTCAAAGACTAAACCTCAATTACAAAACTAAGCTATTGGTTCCTTTAGAAATTGTTCCTACCTATGTCTCCGTGTTGTTCATAACATACGGGTTCCAACCCTTCTTCAAGACAGGATTTGATTGCTGCTAACCCGGCGATGCCAGCTCCAATGACAGCCACTCGTCTCGGAGACATCGTCACTATCCTCGTCCAAACAGAAACACACGTAGTCATTCATTCTGGGGCGGGTGGTAGTGCAGTGATAGATCGTCAGAATTCGTACCGGGTAGTACCGCCCATCAATATTAGCAGGGTGCGCCGTCTGTACAATATTCGCAAAAGCTAGTGCAGTTGTCGTTCCTGGTTCGTCAGTACCAAGCCGTGATGTGTGCGAAATAATCTTGAATGCTGCTCTTGAAAATCAAATATCAGAGATTCATCCATCTAGTCCTGTTTACAGGTGCTCCTTAACTATATGTATGCGTATTGAACGACTCATGATGCTGAATATAATTGATTACGAATACCATGCTTGGGCATATCCTCAAACCACAGACCATTATCCCTGCACGGTCTTTAGACGGATGTTATTGTACAAATGTATGCATAATGGTGTGAGTTTCGATGATGGTTTGGGCAAAGATGATATTAGGCGTATTTAGTGCACAATATATGCTTCATATACTGCATAATGCACAACACTATTCTAACACACCCATAGTATGGCATAGAGTAGATATGTATGCTACTAGCCTACAAAATTGTTAAGAACATATGGTTCATGATTATAGGTATGTATGTAGGCCTAGGTCTCATCGTGTAGTATTCCTTAATAACGATAGCAGATACGCCACTGCTGTTGATTTCAAGATAATGTGTTACGATACTGATACAATTACTATAGGCATGGCTGTAGGGCCGATTTAAACCACTTTTAACCTGTTCTTTTCAAGCAAATAGAAATGTTATAATATTAACATTTTCGAGATATTAAAAGTTGTATGTCGTATATCAATAGTATCCAGTATAAGTTAACGTGTGCAGTGCTGTGCAGCACAAAGGCTGTAGTTTATAGATGTGGGCCTAAGTCCAGCCCTTGCGGTGAAAGGTCAACCTCTATTAATATAGACCCCCATCTTTCAACGGCGGTGATTTTATGTGTACGTACATTGGCCTACATATATGCTACTATGAGCACTCATACCTGCTTTAATACAACACCCATCCATCACATACATAATATATTCACGAATTACTTGTATACGTACTGTCGGCGACTGAGGAATTGCTCTTGACTGATGTGCTGCAATGGGCCCGTGAACTGTCACTGCACATACAAAGTTACCAGCTTACCTGACACCCCATGCAGTGATTGTTGTCAAAATGCTTGATCACAAGACGGTGAAAGGGAAGTAATTCTATGTGATTTGTCAATATGATACTAACCTAATTTCTTGTACGTGTTCGAATCCAATACACGTGTATTAAAAGTGCAATAATAGACCATCTATTAGACCATATAATATTACAAAACATCATTAAGTCGAGCGGAGTACATATTCACGCCGTATAGATGATGTCGTTGGATAGAAGGGAAATTAAGTCTAGACGCAGTCGTTTTACCTCCTTCCGTCTGTCATTCCGAAGGAAGCACAGTTAGTTTGTGATTGACACTTGTTCAGTATAAAGTTTATATGTTATTGCGTTCACAATAAGCCTATACCAATGGACTATTTGTTTTCACCAATACAAGGTTCTCTGACGATGTATAGAGATATACAATAACATACTACTACTACTACTACTACTACTACTACTACTAATAATAATAATAATAATGTGAGCATTTATATTGAGCCAAATCCACGCTCGAAAGCATGCTCATTGTTACCTCCGTCAATGGATATGTGGGTGAACAGAGGCATTTTCGAACAAAACCACTTGGCTAAGGTGACCCGTCGACCCGAACTTTCGTATTGAATATGTCTTGAAAGTCCAAATGTCTGTGCATAGTCTTTGAGGTAGCCATGGATCTCTTTTCTCGTGGGATAGGTTGGCGTGGAGTGTGGGAAAGGGAAGTCACTGTAGCTGTACATTGCCTTCGACGAGTTTAGCACAAGTGAGTCATAGATCCTCGTCCCTTGTCCAGGGCGTAAGTCATCAGTCAGATACCATATGCCTCCTGAAAATAGGAGCACGTGCATTCTCAGTGCCAGAACGTTGGACTTCGAGGCCCCAGGAGTCGGCATAAATGTTCGCGAAAGTTACATTTCCGACGCGATTATAATAGGATACGCTTTCTGTACCATGGCAATGCAGTTGTGATCATTGGTCCGTCAGTACCAGCAGGTTCTCATAGGTTTACTGCAACATTCAGCGCCACGGATGTTGCGGATTTTCTCGCAAATAAGTGAAATAATCTAGAAAGCGGCTATAAACCCCAATTCAAAAAGAAAAAGAAAAGATTTTTAAATCTCAATGCCAGGAATATTAAAATGTTAAATTCAAAAGGCATTTCAGTATCTACTTTCGCCAATTAGCATCTATATTTAGGTTTCCGGTTCCTCTTGCTTCTAAGCCTCGTTTTGTGGCAAGTTAGAAATATACGCGAGAGCGTACACGTATGTACAAATTATATGGTTATTTCTCTCTTTGGAAGGGTTTTCCCCCACTTATTTCTACTTTGCCGTCTTTAGCAGAAGTAAAGAAAGGTTTCCCATAACATAATATCCTTATTTCGTGGCCAGCTATTTCGTCATTGTAATATAGATATATCCAAGCTATTGGTTCCTATAGACTTGTCCCTCCTATGTCTCCATGTTCATAACAAACCTGTTCCAACATCTCTTCCACATGACTTGATCGCTGTTAACCCGGCGATGCCAGCTCAACAGCCACTCGTCTCGGAGACATCATCACTATATACGTCCAAACAGAAAGTGATATATAACACACTCATAAAATAGATATGCATAGCCTACAAATACTTTACGAATATATGGTTCTCATCGGGTGGCATTCCTTAATAACATGGGCAGATAGGCCTATACTAGTGCCGTTGAATTTGAGATACTGTGTCAAGGTACTGATACAACTTATTGAATGTGTAACCGTAAGGCCTATATTAAAAACTATTAAAAATAATCTTTTCGGTTATCTCGAGCAAATAAAATAAAAATATATATTCCTGGTTATTACTTGTATTAAATTTTATGTCATAATTATATCAATAGTATAAAACATAATTTATCATTTATTCAGTCACGTGTGAACACAGACTAGACGTAGATGTGGATCAAAGGCCAGCCCATAACAGTGAGAGGTCAACGGACAACATCTGTATATTCAGACCATATCTTTCAACGGTTTCACTCACTTTCCAGACCAAAGGCAAAAAGCAGTGATCAGTAAATCTGGAAAATAGGAATGTGCACTCTTTAACTTGATCGGATTAATCTTGCTAATTAAGTGATAAAGACACCTCGTTAAATGATTTTACTACCGTACTTAGAAGAAATTGAAATAAAAACGAATGAATGAATTTAACCCGACAACCACCAACTATTTTATTATAGACATAGATGATATAAAACATTAACCATAAAGTTAAATGTATGTAAACATGTACCGTATGAAGACGGTTAGAAGAAATTAAAATCGCGTTTCCGTATCAACTTCTCAAATCAACCACACAAAAAAAACACAAACAACAAACACGTCACAAACGTCTCTAAACTGACTCTCAAAAGGTCTCCAAACTTGGACTCTCAATGTAGTAGCGATTAGCGATTAACGCTGCCACCTACTAAATTACTATAATATCACATTCTAAGAACAAAGAATACCAACAGATCGAGAAAGTGGGAATGCCTTAACACCTCAGATCGGGAAAGAAAAGCGGGAGGACACTCTTCCCCCTATCTTTCCATTTTCTCTCTTTCCGATTCAACTCAAGTAGCCTAATTATGTGTAGGCTTCCGCTAAGCTAGGGTATTGACTTTCACCAGATATAAATACAAGTACAAACGTTTCATTAGGAGTAATTTACTAAACTATAAATATTGGTCATCTTGGGAAAGGTAAAGCATTCGTAAAATAATAATAAATTGGCACATTTAACAATATAATAAACATACCATGTGTACAATACCATAGCATCATGCACTATTCGTGGCAATTATCATAATATTTTATACCATAGTATATTTAACTACAGTAATTATTAACAAATTAAGGGAAATAGTATTACAAAATTCGCTTGTATTTCACCATTACAGTGTTCCTAAACCCTTATTACTGTTGAATAAAATGTCCTGTCTCTTTTTTAGATTATTTCTATGTTTATTAATTGCGCATAAGTCTAATAAGGGACACATTATTAATGCTGCAACCGTTTATATACAGTATACAAAGAACTGTGCAAATGTGTCTTGGTGAGAATACTGCTAAATTTATTTTCGAGATTTAGTGGATTATGTAACTCCAATTGATAGTTCCCTCGAGATTAAACCACAAGTAATAATTATGTATATTCCTGCTAAAAATGATTGTCACCCCTAAATCACTTTCTAATACCACTCTACCTACGAATATAGTCAGTAAGACAGGAATATTGGAATTCTTAAGAGTGCAATTATCTTTCCCAACAGACTGAGAGGTACACATGCAAACATACTTAAGCTGTTTAAACTGAATATATTTGGTCACAGGACGGCGTTCGTTTTGGTCTTACGTGTGTCCTGCTCTTAAATCAGTTTATTTTTAACACTAAATGTTGATGTGCTTCTAGAACATAAAAATTATGGTTCAACCCGTACATTAATACAGTTCACAAACAAACAAAAAACATGTAAAAGTAATATTACAAAATATCATAAATAGCAAATAACAAAACGAAACACAAACATCCCCAAAACATTATATTTATTTTAGAGGAATCATATAGATTTTTCTTTTCGGTAACTGAATTAACATATACTGCCCTCTAATGTACGACCTGAACGACCATATTAATATTCCTGTAACACGTCGGCAGGCTGTAAAAAAAAAATAACTGAAAGATGACACAATAATAAAAAGGCAATTTAATCGCATGTTCTTTTAACTGTCTTCATCATCGCCGTTGTAAAACATTGTCAGCCAATTCCTGCTTTGAAGATTATCATTCTTCTGATGTCGACTTTCCGTATCTTTAGTTTGCAAATATGCAAATAGAACTTCGTGATTTGTTATCGTCCAGAAGTGAAATGTGACGCCTCTATATAGCGCGACATGCAACGCATGGCGAAACTGATGGTATATCAATAAACAACCACCTACTCGAAAATTGTGAGTTCGGGTTTTTTTAAAAATCAAGTATACATTGACGCGTTTAAAGGAAATATATGAAAATATACAAGAAGTAATGTTATAACGAGGTGGTCCTGTCGTTGTGTTTAGGGGAGGTGTTTCATTTACTGGTTCTAGTCGACCGAGAAGTTGTTGTCGAGTTCGGAGTAAATATTCACGATGCAGTCGTCAACGACGATGTCGTTGGATAGAAGAGAAATGAAATCTAGACGCAGTCGTTCTTCCTCCTTCCGTCTGTCATTCCGAAGGAAGCACAGTAAGTGTGTGATTGACACTTGTTCAGTATAAAGTCTACGTGTTTATTGCGTTCACAGTAGGCCTAATGGACTAATTGCTTTCACCAATACATGGTTCTATGACGATATATAGATACAATAAAACATAGTATTTTTTATATTTTTATCACACACACATTGGCGTACAACCACTGAACTGTTACGTTTATGCAAGCAAGCGATATTGAAGTTATAGGCTATAATTCTGTTTAAACAATTAAATTGTGACATGGCAAAAAATGAACATATTATATATACATGTACATGGTGTGTTGACAACAGAATCATACAGGCCTCTATGCATGCGTTGTATATAACATATTAGAGTCATTATCCAACACACACACACACACACACACACACACACACACACACACACACACACACATACAGAGAGAGAGAGAGAGAGAGAGAGAGAGAGAGAGAGAGAGAGAGACAGACAGACAGACAGAGATACATTATATTGACATATGGATGTATCTACAGATTGAACGTTCCTCTGAAGTAATATTCTATATTGATTCTTGTAATTTACAATGCTGGTAATGCACGATCCCCTTGAGCCATTCATGTTATTTCAGATGCCATTGATCCATTCAAATATTATACAATCCCATTG
>JAUTBT010052375.1:0-34228 GCA_032361225.1 Lepetodrilus schrolli | reverse complement strand
AAATACTTCAATAAATTATTTAATACTATAGGGAAACTATGAATATGTAGCTGATGAGAGCTCTTGTGTATACATATACAATGTTTTAAGGAAGGGCTTCAGATTAGAATGCTAATGCCAGTGGGTTCACATGAGCAAATTGTCTTGACAGTGGGTTGAGATTACCAGTGACGAGTACGACTGATATGATATCTGCATCTCTATTTGACGTTCATATAAGGACAGAGATTCTGAGGTAACTATTAGGTCAACTATCTGTGATTGTATGCATTTAATACCGAAATGCGTTCATGTATTGATGACGCGCATGCGTATTTGTAACCCCTGACATGTTTTAACAAACAACAACTGCGTCATAGCCACAATCAGATAACAAAGCCACATATTTCATTATGGAATTTGCTCACATGAACCCATTTGCCTTCATGAGGCTATAAAGCATGTCGGTTCTTACGTTATTCCTTAAATAAAGCTTAGTGGTTTTAACATCCAAAGCAAGGAATATATATTGCAGTAAATCTAAATTTAGATGATGAACATTGAAAGCAACACTTTCAAGTCTGCAAAGAAAATATGGAATTATATGCTGATGGATCACACACTACAAAAGGTAAAATATACATACATACATATATACGTGTGTGTGTGTGTGTGTGTGTGTGTGTGTGTGTGTGTGTGTGTGTGTGTGTGTGTGTGTGTGTGAACAACTACAGTTAATTAATACTAAGTCTAAATGAAATGTATATAAATTAGAGTTTCTACAGTGGATGTGTAGGCTTACTGTACTTGTAATTCCAACCGTTTTGAGTTGTCATGCTATTGTGGCAAGCAATACTGCGTCACATGAATTATTTAAATAAACGCGTTTCATTAACTGATTTTGCTAATTGATTTTCCATACAGAGGCGACCAGGCCATTATCTTAAATTATACTATGCGAACTAGCCAGTAGGCAGTACTGTATTATATATTTTATATTTCTAAGGACATTTCCTGAAACGTCATAATTATAGTTTGGAAAATAATTTGGCCAATAGGGGTTTACTACAAATAGTCAGGTTATTTGTGTTCTTTCATCGTTGACACTATTATATAACAGGTCACTGAAACTAGACCGTGCAGTGGCCAGATCACCTTTGCACTTGATACGACATTGGGAGGGAATTCCGCACATAGATCTGACATCAGTGTCACGTCACGATTAAGTGATAACCGTCTGTGTAATTAATTATAGTCAACTGGAATGTTACTGATAACCCAGTTGTCACGTTAATTCTATTCATGTAAAAGTATAAGTAAAATACGAATGCTTACAAAGGTAAATAACACTGCTATTTACATTATGTAGTCACCGAGATATGCCACTTTGACGTACCTTTCTATAGTTCGCTTAATTGTGGCATGGCAGCTGTTACCTACATAGTACTATTATTAATAGTCATACAGCTCACGTGGTGGACATACTCTTATGTGTCATTATCTGATTTCAGATCATTATATTGTATATTATATTTCACCATATTATTTCAGAGTGACGTAATGCTAGTGTTTGGAAGTAACGACGTACGAACTGCTAAATACGCAGCGCACTTGTACCATTTGGGGCTGGCTGATTTCGTTCTCTTTTCCGGGAGGGAAGGTAGTCTTACCAAAGGTAAAGCATGACTGACATGAACATCGCTGGAAACACTCGTTTCTCCATTATTCTAGTGACCCTGGGGGGGGGGGGGAGGATTCCAAACATATTCACCTTCGTCTAGAATATAAACTAGCAATTAAGTAACATAGGTATTAAAGGCATATAATGGTATTGATTGTAACAGTGTGTTGCATGTTGACAGGGAAATGGAATCACGCCGAGGCAGAAGTATTTCGTGACGTTGCAGTCGCATTAGGAGTACCCGAGAATAAGATAATTCTGGAGACGAACTCGACCAACACCGGCCAGAATATTCTCTTCTCACACCGGAAGCTGGCTTCACTAAATATTCGACCAAGGAAAATGATTCTTGTTCACACCCCGTACATGGAACGTAGAACCTACGCAACGTTCTTGAAACAATACCCGGATGTACAGCAAGTCGAGGTTACGATGGCATCGCCCAAACTGGCACTCGAGGAGTATCCGTGTGATGATGTGGGTTCTCTTGATGACATCATCAGCGTCACAATGGGTTGCTTACAGAGGATACAAGTTTATCCTGACAGAGGTTTCCATGTGCACGTAGATATTCCGAATGATGTTATGGAAGCGTATACATCTCTTAAAGCTCTTGGATGTTACAATAGCTGTATGCTTAGATCTCGTCGTGTGTGGGTGAAAGATTCCCGCTGTTCAAAACGTTAAGCAACAAATCATTGAATCATCATCGTGAATATATTGTCATTGTTTGTTGATATCGTATTACCATTCAATATTATGTGTAGGTATAGTATTGCTATTTCGACAGAATCATTAGCATGTTTAAACTGTTTCTATATGTACTCAAATACTAATAAATAGAGAATCTCACCCAAGTGTCAAATATCAAATATATCAACACGAGTCGTGAAAGTTATTAAATCCGAGGCTTTGCTTTCACCAAATATCATGTTAAAGTCATTAAAGAAGAAAAATGCCACATCATAAGGAATTTACTGTGAAGTCAAATCTTTAGGCTGCTGTGCATTTGTACTGTGACGTCATGGCAATGCTATGACATCACAATTGTAGCGATGACATCACAATGGTTGAACAATCAAATACTTGGGTCAAGTATACAGCTGATCTAGTGATTTTTTTGTCCACATTAGATAACATATGCAAATGAGTGATTCATAACCAATCAGTGATTTCAAAAAGCATTATCACCTGTAGAATAACATTGTTGTTCTACTGACGTTATCTCCTGTGGGAGTCAGTACTTGGTGATAAAAAAATAATCCTGATCCTTAGATCCGTATATCCTTATCCCTGAGACCAATGTCACCCAGATACCGACCGATACAATATACAGACTGAGAGTATACAGTAGGGCCTTTACACAGGAAGTAGAGAATTTCATCCCCATTAATGGGTCCGGCTCAATAACACTGGCTACCATCCAGTAGGCTTACACCATCACTTGAACACAGGCAGGTAGTGTGGGGGGGACTCGGCCTATTGTTTACTTGTGACAACAATCTCAGCTGAGCGCAGATGAGAGAAGGGGGGGGGGGGGGAGCGGGGCGGAGATTGGAAACTGAGATTGTGTCAGGCCCGAGTGAACAGCGAGGACAGTGAACACAGACAGAAGCATCTGCTGATACAGTAACCAGACACTTATCGAGGACCCTGGGAGGGGCACATGAGGAATAATAGACCGAGGCCAAGGCATTAATCCAATGCTCTTCAAACTAACAGATTTCGACTCAGCTCTAATCTCGCTAAGCAAATACTCGAGTGAAAAAAAATATTCAGGAAAATATATTATAATTCAAGTGTTATTAAAAGACTGAACAGTTGACAAAGATAACAAATGGCATTTTAATACACAATAAGCACGGCTTCCTTCATGACCTGCTGTGTATAGGTGGTTAAAATATTCATATTTATTCAGAAATGATGTTCAGTGCCCTTGGTTAGAGATACAGTTGACACGGGAAAACATAATGTAAAATCTGATTGTGAAAGCTATCATAACCAGAAACAGTCTATAAAAGAGAAATTCTGATTTACCACCCACTATTGGTTCCCACAGGAGATAAACATCAGTCAGATGACAATGTTATTCTACTGTAGATAACACTTTTTCACTTTAATGATTGGCGATGAATTATAAATTTGCATTGTTATTCTACTGTAGTGTCATTATAATATATGCAGAAAAGGTGCATTAAAAATAATAAATCAAGTGTTATTAAAATTGTTTGAAGATAACAACAATGGGGGTATAGTTTGCAATTAAATTATTTAGTTTCATATCCGACGATAAATAGAATCTCGACTGAATGTGTTCTAATATTAATGTTATCCTAATTGATAAAAGTAACCAAGCCTTGGATTGTGGCTACTTTAATCAACAAGTAGGATTACATTGAAAGCTATAATATATTATATTAAACATACCATACTCAACAATAACATAATAAAATGTGCACAAGTACAGGTATTGACAGTAATGTTCAAGTGTAATTAAGTATTCAATTATTCTCTGGAATTATTGGGGGGGGGGGGGGGGGGGGGATGACAGAAAAGTTCTTTAATAGTAGTTCTTTAATTGATTTTGTGGTAATCGTTTTACAATGGGAGTACAGCCTGCATTAGCAAATGTATTGCACACAATGCATGGCTGATAGTGGTATAGATGAACCAATGATGCATTAAATCAGAAAACAGATACGTGAAATGTTGGAAATTGACAAGCTGTTGTAATTATTTCCATATTTTTTTGTTATTCAAAGACATCTTTTAATTAGTATGGTATGGACATTACTGAATTATCACAATGTTCATTTTTAAAATTAAAAACCCCATTCCATTGGCTGGAACAGATGTGATGCCATGCCTCAGGTTTACTTTACCTTAAAAAAAGCAACTCTATTGTATTAGGATAATTGCTATATATATATATATATATATATATATATATATCTATCCTTTGCTATACTGACACCATTCTGTTGCGTAATGAATATGTACATGAATTAATATTTTTTGGATCAAAACAGTGGTTACTGGTTGGGCGACATCCAATCAATTTTATTCTATCTGAAAAGTCCTGGCTAGAAATTACAGTAATTGTCGTGTATTTATCTCGACATGTTTCGAGTCTACTTTACATGCAACCGTGGCTCCACGTGAATGCTTGCATAATGATGGCAATGATGCTGGCGAGAGATCAGAAGTATGCGACTGTACTTGGGATACAATGATGGCAACAGATTACAAGACATCAATCATTGTTTGTATCCCACAGGATGCTACAGCACTCTGCTATAGCACTCTGCGATAAGTTGTACCCGTGGGGAGCTTTATGGCTCTATCTGTGGGATGTGTGTCAGCATTCATAGAATAAAACAGATTTTTCAACTGTGCAGTACTACACTTGTTTGGAAGACAGATACCAATGAACAAGTGAATAGAATTTGTTCTCCCATCAACTAAGACTGAAAAGTGCCTCACATGTATGGTATGATGGAAAGGTGTTTTATTGTGGGTTTTTCCAATAGGGGTTTAGACAGGTCTATCAATGAAATATCAGTGTTGCAATCAAATTAGACGATTTGTGCACAATATTTAATGAGTTTGCACACATAGCATTGAATGAATAAACTATTGTTTTACGTCGCTGCGGGAATATTTCACCCGATATATAATTCTATAAGTTTGCATACTATTGAAACATTCAGCATTGAATGCAAATGCGCGTAACTGGGTTTCAGAAAGCGAATACAAATTTCGCTCACTCCTTAGTATTGCTTCATATAATCACTATATTTGCATATATGGATGAATTAAAACTGTTATATAACTGTTATAAAACGGTCATATTAACTGTCATCTGATACGTTTGTCTAATTGTAAAAGTATGTCATTGCTGTAGGTCAGGTCAGATCTCGGTTCGCCAAGCTGAAGATTTGACGGACCCAATTACAGCTATTCATTGTTCGTAACAGGTTGTACTGTGCTATGGATAAGAATGATCATTGGCATTAAATACTGTTTCTGGCTATTATGCCCCAATGACAGTAGTATAAAGTGCGCATAATCTACTACAAACGATTAAAGTGCACAATTTCATTCTATTTCTGGAGCTCAGAATCAGTGATACTGTGCATGCGTGATGATGTGAATGCAAATCATCTACTATGGATTGCTAAAATGTTTCAATAGTGTGCAAAACTCGTAGAATATATTGCTTTTTTTCAATGTTGGCGTGCAAACATGGAATATCGTGTGCAACACTGATATTTCAGTGGTAGGTCTGTTAGAGCCGATTTCAAGATTATTTCATTAAAATCACGGCTTGTCAGTTTAGTACAGGTGGAAACCCGCAACATATGTAGCACTGAATTTTGCAGTAAACCTGCGAGCACCATCCGGTACTGAGAAGGATAACTGTATTGGCACGGTACAGACAGTGCATCCTATCATAATCGTGTCAGAAAGGTAACTTTCACAAATATTGATGCCGGGCTCCTGGGATGGCATTTGAACCCACTGCCTTTTGGCTCTCAAGTCCAAACCTTCCACAATTGCTTTACCACCCACCTTCAAGGAATAGTATCCCATGCATTACGCACAATGGACATTAATGTATGCTCAACAAAATTAATTAAGGGCAAGTAAGGTTTTTGGGGCATAAACATTTAGCTTTCTATGATTTAAAAAGACACTCCAGATACTCTCATTGACCTTACAGACACATTGACAGAACAATGGCACCAGATTCCTAGAGCCGAGCTCCGAAATTTGGTAGAAAGGCCACCCACAAAAATCTGTTGGCACTTAATGTATTTTGTTGAGTATATATGACTGTACTTGAGGCACAACAAAGAAGGTCAGAGATTGTAAGATAAAATTACCTGATTATATTTCAGGTACTGTGCGATGTTTTCAGACACAAATTCAACCTTGCCTTGACTGTTCACAAGAAATAAGAATCCATCTAGAGCCTGAAAAAAGACAAAAATAGAAGAAAACATATATTATTTACAACGTAAAATAATAAATGATTACATCCTTGTATTACGATTTGGTTGGTTGATTTGGGGTTTAGAGCTGCTTTCAAGGTTCATTCCTTACAATCGTTTCTATTTTAAAAAAACACTTTTAAGTTATGTGTCACTGCGAGACCTCCATAACAATTTCAAGACATCAGGCCCCCCAGTTTCACCACAACATCCTAAATTTAAGAGCTCCTAACTTGATGACCCAGTTTATCATGTCCTAAATTAGATGCCGATTTAAGAAGGAACAAGACTTGTGAAGGCGTGGTGAAACACTTGTTATGAGGTGATAACTTTTAGGACTGGTTCAGGAGCTCCTAGTTAGGAGGCCGTTGTGAAACGGGGGCCATATGTCTAAATATAAACATTCAAATATAAACATTCAAAGAAGCAACAGTTCTATTGCCTATTCTTTGTTGTCATGTGTTACATGAATGATTGTTTGCATCTTAAAGTGACTTATTACGACATGTTTTTTTTATACACATACCAATTATCATTACACACTATGTCATACCAATTATCATTACACACTATGTCATATCAATTATCATTACACACAATGTCATACCAATTATCATTACACACTGTGTCATACCAATTATCATTACACACTATTTCACACTATGTCATACCAATTATCATTACACACTATTTCACACTATGTCATACCAATTATCATTACACACTATGTCATACCAATTATCATTACACACTATGTCGAAAAGGTCCGCTACCAAGGTTGCTATCCAATGTGGAAATACATTTAACAGAGCAAGATACTCTGTAACCAACATCGATGGTATATCATCTTGAACGGAGACCAATCATTTTGGAATTGAGGATATATTACAGACAAAACGAACTTCTGTGTCTTACGATTTTTATGAAACGAGTGAATGGTTTTGGTATCTGACGAGTAAAAGCAAGTCAGATACCAAAACTATTCACAAGTTTCATAAAAATGGTATCGCACGGAAGAGTTTATTTATTACACTACCAACCCCGACATGCAAATGCCCAGCTGATTAACTTTTTATTGCAATTCATTTCCATCATCAATATAGCGCGCCTATGAATACACGAGTACAAAAGCTATACCGCATGTTTTTAAAAAATGGGAGATAACTCCTATACACTGTCTTTGCACACATATGTTTGTGTCTGGCTATGAACATCTGATGAACAGCTGACGACTAACGAATAAACCTGTGTTTTCTAACACTGTATGCACTGTGTTACGAATACAACAAACATGTAAGAAAATGAATATCTTGACAACATGCAATTTGTGCATCTTGGTACATTCGATGTAATTTGTTCAGACATAGATGTTCATATTTTTTATTTTATTTTTTTTAATTGGGGTTTAAAGTCGCTTTCAAAATTCTTTCACTTATATCACGAGTTGACAGTTTAGGGCATGAGGAAACCCGCAACATCCATAGCGCTGAATGTTGCAGTAAACCTGCGAGCATCGGCTGGTACTGACAGGACCAAGGATGATAACTGCATTGCCACTCTACAGACATCACATCCTATCAATATCACATCAGAAAGGTAACTATCGTGAACATTGATGCCGGGCCCCCGGGGCGAGATTTAAACCTGGAACCTTTGGCTCCGAAGTCCAACTGTTCTACCACTGCGCTACCACCCGCCCCAGATGTTCAGATGACACACCAACTAAAAATAGCAAAGTAGTACCACCATCTATACATATATATATATATCGGAAAAGTAATATTACACTAGTTAGATAACTCGGAACAGTTATGGGTGCTATCTCACCGGTAGTGTAATAAAAGCACATTAATTATCTAGTGGTGGCATGCCTTTCACAGTTGTCTACATTCACAGCATTCACAGATATTTGGATAAATTAATCATTTATTATTTTATTGTTATTGTATAAACAATCAAACAGGGTGTTCGTTATCATTGGTCAGTACTGATGTTCCTTTCTTTAGGTTCTCGAGCACTCAGTGCAAGTCACGTGATAGCAAGTCTGACGTGAATGCTTGCTTAACCCTCTCCCTGCTGGATTAGGCACAGGCACTGCACTTTAGGGCATCTCCGTTTGCCTTCAGCATGAAGAGGGTTAAGATGGAACTCAATTAAACATGTCGGACATGTATGGTCAAGCCAAAATAACACATCTGTGACAGAAACTTGTCAGGTTTCGCGGCAATTTGCCAAATTTGTAGAAGGTGACGAAGCTAATCAATCGGCTAAATTAAAAAACAGTTAAACGTTAACAAGCGCTAAACGAAAATGGCAGAAATTAGGCTAGAAAAGAGAGTCGGTGTTGGAACAGGAGAGCTGAACAAGCATGTTGTCAAGCTTCAACAGTTTTTAACGATCAACTAACCGGAGGAGTAGCATGATCGCCATGTGGACCCTTGTAAATTATGTAATGTAAATCTGATTAGAAACAGAGATACATAAACCATGATATAAGTGAAAGAATCTTGAAAGTGGCTCTAAACTCCAATTAAATATTTTGTTTTAAACATCCAGTTTTGCGTTTTTAGCACTTCACCTTCAAATAATATTGAGAATATGGACGTAAATATATTGTATGAACATGTGTGATTATATAATGGATTCTCTTTATATTTCAGCTATGTGTGGTTAGAAGTGGACATGAAATATGTGGAGATGTTCCAAGACCATCAGACCAGTCTCACCTCCAATAGCAATGGTCCGAGGAGGTCGTTGGCCAGGATAGAAGGCTTGCTGGACGACACCTGACTCTGTTGGACTGCGTCTCCGGATCCACTCTCAGCTGTAACAACAGTAACAACAAACAACAGTAACAACAGTAACAAACAGTAAAATCAAATCTACTCAGCAGCAAAAGTAACAACAGGAACAACAAATCCACTCAGCAGTAACAATAGTAACAGATCCACTCTCAGCTGTAACAATAGTAACAGATCCACTCTCAGCTGTAACAATAGTAACAGATCCACTCTCAGCTGTAACAATAGTAACAAATCCACTCTCAGCTGTAACAGTAACAACACTAACAATGGATCCACTCAGGGAGTAAAAATAACAGCAATATACTCACTTTCAGTTTTAACAGTAAAAACGGATCTACTTTCAGCTATAACAACGATAACAATAGTAACAATACATCTACTCTCAGCTGTAACAATAGTAACAATACATCTGCTCTCAGCTGTAACAATAGTAAAAATACATCTACTCTCAGCTGTAACAATAGTAACAATACATCTGCTCTCAGCTGTAACAATAGTAACAATACATCTGCTCTCAGCTGTAACAAGAGTAAAAATACATCTACTCTCAGCTGTAACAATAGTAAAAATACATCTACTCTCAGCTGTAACAATAGTAAAAATACATCTACTCTCAGCTGTAACAATAGTAACAATACATCTACTCTCAGCTGTAACAATAGTAACAACTGATCCACTCTCTGTCATAACATCAACAGTAACATCAGCAATAATGGTTCCGCTCTCAGCTGTAATAAAGGGAACTCGTCCACTCTCAGCACCTTCTCAACAGTAATACTGAATCAGCTGTAGCAACATAGTAACAACACCTTTTTACCCTCAATAAATTCATTCAAGTTTTAATAAACCTAACAAGCTTGTGTCGTCTAAAACACAGATTTAGTAGGTTGTACCCTTGTGTTTAAAAAAAATAAAAAAATATCAATAGGCTCATTCCAGTAACACAAGGGAGATAACTGTATTATCTTCAGTTGGACATTGTTATGTATCCAGAAGAAATACGGTTATTGCAACAAGTTCACTTAATCCATTCCCAGTTTACAGATTCAATGGAAGGTCAAAGCAGTATAGTTCAATTAATCCATTACCGGTTTTCAGATCCAATATGGCAAATGGTGACCGGTCATTGAGTGACGTACCTTGTTTGTTAATTTGCTGGATTTGGTTGACAGTCTCCTGCAGTATTGCACACTTGTCGGGCTTGACGGAGAATACACTCATGTCCGTGAAACTGTCGGAGATCAACTCGGCAAGCTCCTCAATGTAGACGGTCTCCTGCTCCCGCCGTTGTTGCACATTCAGCTGCTTGGCGCTGAAATGAAACAGATGCACGTCAAAAACTGCTGCTCACAATGGCCGCGCTTTGAACTCTGCAATATTAATATTTACTTACATCGTAAGATTGAATAGTGAAATTTATAAATTTAATCACGTCTAATTGAAAAGTTAAGTTGACAACGTTAATGCAAGTTGTCCGTATTCCGATCATCATCGTGGTAAAAACTTGGCAATGGAGTAAACATGAATTATACATATTTTTAGGATAGAAATATTTTAATGTTTTATCAAATTTTACGATGACTGACATAACATACAGAGGGGTGTCATCGTATGTGCGTAAATCCATGACACTCAATACTCCAATATGGCTGCCATTGTCAGCAAACACAATTCCATCAACGGGCCTGAACTGTCATAGGCAAGTCTAATATCCGAGCTTGAACACCACTTGGGCACACATTCCCATCTCGAAGCAGTTTCGTAAGCCTGGCTGGAGACCGCTCAAGAGGCATCACAGATGAAGGTGGTCTCAGCCGGCCTGCCAAACTACATACACGCCACCGAGTAGTCCCCGGTTCACACACTGATGAGGACAGTATTTCCAGTGTAATACATTAAGCAACCAGTGGATGTCAGCTACATAGCATTCCTAGGTAATCCATGAAAAGGCTCGCACAAAACCAAAGCCTTTCATGTTATTTGCATGCCGGATAAGTGGGGTCTCCTGACGCAGGTTTTGCACCTCGATTTGCCTCCAAATCCTTCAAATATTAAGCCAAAAGGCAGAGCGCTGGAGGAGATTACTACCTCATTACAATGCATCGTTATTATTTGTTTTCAACTCGTGTAAAAAAAAATGCAGCCGGTCCTTACATTACTGAATGTGTTGGTAACAGGGTAATAAAGAAAAGGGTTAAATAATTGATATATTCAATCGCAGATATATTTATTATTCATACAGAAAATGGACAAACCAATGGTTTTCGTTTTCCACCAACAATTTCATGAACAGCATCCAGATATTTCGCGACTACCCCCCTTGGCATTCGTACATAGAGTCCTATGTACGACCTTTTGTTCACAAACAGCAATAAACATGAGCAACGGCTCACCAAACACGTTGCAAACTATTCCACACATTTCTTCTAATGCTATATTCATACATGAACAGGCACATTTGCATTTGTGATACTTAATTTAACTTTCTCCATGTTGGATTGATCAAATTCAATGTTAACTCTCTCCATGCTGGAGGTTACCAGAGATTCCCTAAAGAGCAGTGACTATGTTAGGGAGAGGGTTAATAGAGTATATCCAACAGAAAGATGGTCATAGCCGTTTTTTCCACAGCCCTTCCTGTCATCACATCAACCTGGTTATAGCTGGAGGACAACCCACAAGAACCATAGCTTACATAAGGCCCACATACAATTAGACGTCTATGTAGACGCACTGATAGTGATAACAGTACCCTATGGATACTAATATCGCATCTTAATCTCTCAGCATATAGAACCATTCTACTGTTAACTTACAGATCAGGCCCAGAGATTATGAAACGTTTTTAGTATGATTTAACGCACCATCTCAAATTGTATATGGGGATTTGTGAACAAATCGTACTCAAAAACGTTTCGTAATCGCGGGTCCTGATCGAAAACAAAGCCATCCCCCAAGCTACACCTTAATACGTCTCCGTGCATAACCAGTAATCAGTGGTGTGCATAACGACTGTTTACAACTCCATCCAGCTGGAGAAGTATACAAATGCATGTTACGAGGCTGAACTTCTTTGCTTTCCACACCGGAGACCCAATGTAGCTTATAACAACTCACAAAGGCAAGATGAAGGTCTCCTTCCCAGTTAGTTTTCCTTCAATGCAGGTATAAAAACAACGCGATGAGGGCAAGAAAGTGATGCAGAAAACAGCATTGTATTGCTAATCCTGCCTGCGACACTACAAACCTGGGCTCTCTCGCGGCGCATCTACAAACACGAAATCCCTGTGCCAGCAAGCTGGTGGAGGGAAAACATTCTCCACCGTGGCTTTCTGACGGGCGGAATGCTCACAAGAGCTGATAAATCAGCTGGAAATAAGTCAAACCAGACCCGATTTCCATTTCCATGCAACAAGAAATTAAATTTTGTCATTACAATGCATTCGCTGCAATTCGTCTTCTGAAAACGTCCCAGCGATGAAGCAGCTTCAACGAGGAGCTTCAGCATGGTAGCAACTATCGGTATTGGAAATCACGACCACCCTGATGGATATCACGACCACCCTGATGGCAATATGTAGTGTTGATGATGGCAATAGTTTGTGTCAATAACAGAGGTATGTGTCAATGCTTACAATTTAGAGTCAATGATGGCAATATGTAATACAAATGTATCACATATCGCTATTGATGGCAATATGCATGGCCAAAGATGTCAGTGTGGGGCATTGATGTCAGTCTGTTCGGTGTCAGTGATTGAACACAGTTCAAGTGTGATTGTTGATCTAACCCAAACATGACTTACAGGAAAGACAGGTTTTGACGTACAGACTGTGTGCTTCTCTTCCCAACCCAACATATAGTGCATCGTACTAAGATTTATCACTATTTACAATGTCTATAAACATGATAAACAGTGATAAAGTAAACTGACTGCATGGTGTATAAACACTAGCAGCTGGTAAGCCTAAATCAAGATGTTTGCACCTTTAGACATAAAAAAAAAATGCAGTGACAACTTCTTGAAAATATCAAGTGTTTTCAAAAATATATTATTTTATTTATTTATACGTTTGGATCTTTGTGCAGTTATAAGCCCAGTGTCTCATTATCCATTATTATATGAAGTGAGCCCCCTGGGCCTATACCTCACGATATACGGTACAAGAATAAGCATTGGCCATGCTGTCCAGAGCTCATGAATGCCAACATGGTGAAGTGTTTGTTTACAAAAGTAAAGAAGGTACATCAGTTGTAGGACAAGGTGAGCTTTCCTCACCGATGGCGTAAGAAACCTGCTCTGCAAATGTCAAAGAACCTTGGCCCACATTTACAAGTCTCTGCTATCTATAGCCTGCAATGCATCCCATCTCAAGGCATGCACAAAAACGTCATCAAGATAAGAAAAAAATAAAGAAGACTGATCTATATATAATTTCTGCTTGCAAGGCAGGGTCAGTAGAATGCGTCCATCACCATAGTCACATGATGTAGTCACATGACTCGTAGTCACATGACTCGATACCACCACCGTGCAGTAACAGGGGGGTAGGTGTGAGTATACCGTCTCACACAGTGCTTCCAGCTCAAGCCAGGCATAGTGGTCAGACAAGGTGGTCTTATAATATCATATTTTCTTCACATGCTACAGAGTCAATGCTAGCTTCTTGAAAGTAGCTGGACAATCTAGAGTTACTTCCCCTAGAGGTAAATACAAATAGGGTTGGGGTGTGTGCGACATCGATGAACGCATAGCGGAAAGATCCCGTACGCTTAGGCACGAATCATGTTTGTCTGAGGATTGGGTACATCTGAAGAAGGGGAGACAGTTGACAATATCCCTCGCCAAAACAGCTCCACAACTTCAGATTTTGCTCAGTAAATAAACTTGATCCTGTGGCGTAATAGGAAAATATTATTTTTCATTCCGACGTGGCTGATTGAGAAATTCCAGCAGAAATCCAGAAACATGCTATATTTGAAGAAGAAGAACACGATGGTAAAAATATGGTTACAAGAAAATAAACTATCACGATCCCACTGCATTATGTATAATTTGTCTCCGATTGCACCGATTAGAGTAATAATGTCATACAATATTAATTGGATGTTTCAGTTTTTCATACTGAAATATGCATTTCCCTTTTTGTCATAAGAACATGGCTGATGTGTGTACGTGTGTGTGTGTGTGTGTGTGTGTGTGCGTGTGCGTGTGTGCGCGTGCTTGTGTGCATGTGTGTGTGCGTGCATGTGTGCGTGTCTGATGAATTTCATTATATTTTTAAATGTCCTTCCTTTTAAAGAAATTCTGTTCAAATGAATACCTAAATAGGCCTACTATTAATCATCCTAATTTACCGGTACAGAAATTCTGTGAATTGTTCAACACTAAGGAAGCTAGTTTACTATAAAAAAAACAACGTGTCTGCCTTCTGTAAAATTATAAATGATATCTTCAAACTGTACACCTGACTTTTATTGTTTAATATTAGCGGTATTATGTTTTTACTCCTCCTGTAAACCTCCTGTAAAAGTCGTAGAGCAAATAAAAGTTCAGTTCAGTTCAGAGTTTACAACTTATTTTATGATAGCTGGAAGGCCAGTTACACCAGATTAATCCATTACATAATGGTCTTAATTGATATTACTAAGGATAAAGTTCGCTTTTAGTGTATTTGCGTCGTAGCCGTACACATTTATACTTGTAAATTTCCCCATTCCTTCACTGCACGGCATACTCCATTTCTTCGTCTACGCTGTAGAAAAGAAACTGTTAAATCAAACTGTTACATTACATTTCATCACTAGTGATGTTTGAAAATCCCTTTATATGCTAATGTTCCATGCTATATTCTCATGGAAGTTAACTGCAATGGTTTGTTAGATATTTCTTCAGGCACTACTTTAATAATTCTCAGTTACTTCAAATTGTATTCTGTTAGCATTGATTTCAAATGAAAAATAGCAAACATGCATGTTTTATATTGTTTTCTCGTAAATACTGACACCAAATAAACAAATAGATTCTACTACGGGTGTGATAGACTTTGTCTGACAAAAATTGCTGTATTATTTTATCAAATTAATGATATTTACCAGAAATAAATGTGATTAAGTGTGGGACAGACCAGTTGATCGAAACTAAACTGGTTCTGCTTGTCAAGAAACAGAACATTTGTTGTAAAGAAATGCTACTCGCGGTGACAAAGTTCCCTAACAGTGTTATAACCAAGGTTAGATTTCAATGACTTTGAATGCTTCAATGTTTGTATTGTTCAATCTTATTCTAATGCATAATAAAAGAGTTTCAATTCATCATCATCAATCTTCTTTTTTTTTTCATATTTGATACCACAAAAGTGATAATATTGTTAGAATGACTCGGCTGGTCAAATGGATATTTGTTAAATATCAATTGTTTATTAACAGTGTGTAGAACTGCATTGTGTTTATCTTTAACCAGGATTGCTATAAGTTACAGTAGACACCTGTAGTCTGACACAGAGGGCCATTTCGTGTCTCGTTTTCCCTGCAAGACGTATCCAGTTTTGGGCTTACAATTTCAAAGTCCTGAAAGAATACAGTAACATAACAAACAAGATTGTATTAACCGACACACCCCATTGTCTTTAGTGATACACTCCCAGTTTTGTATCTTAGAAACCTGTCTGGTCATACCACTCAAGTGAATAAAACCAGGAAATACTGTTATCTTGAATGTATATCAAAATACTAACACAAAATAGACAATGATATATAAGAGTACTGTAAAACACTTATATTACGCGCAGACTTATATTACGCGCTATACTCGCAAAGACAATTTGCGCTAAATTATAGTCCGATAGTCCAATATTTCAATACACCATTTAAATGGGAACCGAACATAAGTGACAGCGACGCTTGTGATATATATAAGAATTAGTTATTCCTTTGACACTAAGTGTGTCCAAGTGTGCTTTACATATGATTATCTTTCACCGTACAAATTAACTGGCAACATAACATAAGTGACCGTGAAATTCACCTGGGATTTTTGAAAACATTCTAAATGCTTACTTCATCTTCAGATTCATTCCTCCTGCACAAGTTCATAGATCACCCCCCATACCGTCACATCTTGAAAAGCAAAGGAACTGGATACTTTTAAACTGATCAATTACAATGCAAGTGTGATTCACCGACGAGATGTTGATGTTGAACCGCAGACGAATGCGAGCCACCGCAAGCCACGTGCAAGCTGCCATCAACGCACATGCTGGTATCCTTGATTACGAAGATTTTCCCCCGATGCAATCATAACAGGTGGCCTGGTAGCCAGCGCCGAGGCAAGGATCGGAGCGTTCATATCGAGTCATTCCTCGCGTAGGTGCCACCACTGCCAGTCGTCTGGCAGTGTCGCCATGCTGCATCTTCACGACATGCACAGACAAACAGCGGACAAACACGACAGACAGGACAGACATGACATGCCCTGATGACAAGACTGACAAGACTCCACACACGAGAACAGGGAGCAACATCGCCAACACCAGTGAGGGGGGAGGAGGGGGGATAAATAATCGCCTCTCTAGTGTTACCGTGGCAACCAAGAGAAAAAAAATGTAAAAGGCCGAGAGTCTCAGCTGTTTTGCTGCCAAGTATGGACATCACGGGGCTCAGGTAGACACTGGGGCTGCTGGATCTCCTCAGAGCCTCCCATGCCCAGGGCTAAAGCCACGACTCCATGTCATCAACCAGCAACCAGAGAAACCCGACTCCGGTCCACCCTGGAACCATGTTATTAAGGGGAACCTGGCTTGACAAGTCAGTGTCATTAGGTGGGGAGAGCACTGATGATAAGATTCAGGGTGTTGTGTTCCACCCTCATCAACATCCCCCTGTCTTCCCCACCCCCAGAACTCTAGGTGCTGCGGACAACCTGACCTAAGAATCTCAACTTTTTGAAATTCATAAATGGCAGGCGCTTGCCGTTACACCAGCCTCCAGACTCTGGTCTGCATTACATTCCCAGCACATTCCTGACATAAAACTACAAATGAAACATGGAATAGTCTGTCGCAGAATCCAATACAGTAAGAACACATCGATACTCCTTATCATAAATACACAATAAGACTTAATAGGAGATATAGAGATTTCATATATTGATTATCGTGGTTGTATTATTTACCAGGAATGCAAGCTCTGCTGACAATTTCCATGAATTATCAAGCACAGGTGTTATTTTGGCTGCTGCTTGCCATGTAACCTGGCGCAATGCAAGCCTGTATCTGTCACGTCAGACCTACGTGTGACACAACCGACCTACGCGTGACACAACCTGATGTCAGCGGCACATGCATACATCATGAGGTCTACAACCAGAGTGTCCAGTGACTGGCTGTTTCAACTTCACGCCAACAGGCTGTTACACAACACCCAAACTAATGTAAATTAATGGTTAGGGGAATAATACCACATTCATGCAAAAGGGATATTAGGAAGATTAGATAATTACATATCAGGATTCTTATTACCGTGTCAAGATGACAATTCATGCGAAAAGTACACGAAGGCTTAGCATAAAATATTAAGTTCACGGTAGTCTGTATTGGCAAAGATGGTAAGAATATATCTATGTGTGGGTATACAACACACTTGTATTGAATTCCAGGAAGAAGTGTGCCTGGAGTGGGAGACAAAAGCAAGCTACTGTAATCCATGCACCTCTTCCTATTATTCCCTTCTCTCTTAAATCCATCACCAGTCATTTCCTGAATCCACAGGTGGTTGGTTCTTTCCTGGCAGCAATGGGGTGTGTGTGTGTGTGTGTGTGTGGGGGGTGATGAGGGTAGAGTTGCGAGGGGAGGGTCGGAAAAGGCATTAACTCAGACACTGACAGTGTGATTTGTGATTCCAGGCAGTTAAAACTGTTCACCATAGTGGACATAGTAATCTTGTACTGGTCTTCTTAGCTTGGGAGGATTGAATTATTTAAGGTGCAACACCATTCTTTGTCATTGCAGTTGTTATGCATTTTACTGTTGTGGGATAATTCGCGATACATTGGAAGCAAAGCAATAAAACGCACAAGCTGCAGCTGTTGTAGATGAACAAAGGGATATAAATGAACAATATTGACATTACAAACTGGCATTTTTCTCCATGTGCATCTGTTACAAACGACAGTGAAATTACCATAGGAATTGTTACTTAATAGTGGTCTGCACTTGACAACATGTGTCAATGTACTGCCAGTATTTCCACTAGACGATGGCATTAACATGACCAGACATACTTGGTCTACTCTGGTCAACCTGAGTTAACATACTCTGACCTGAACGGTGTATGTGTGTGTGTGTGTGTGTGTGTGTGTGTGTGTGTGTGTGTGTGTGTGTGTGTGTATAGTATATTATATATATCCCGTTTGTTTTCTTATTGGTAGGAATTAAATAGATCACTTCCTATAAAAACTCGCCACACTATCCAACCAAGAATTATCAAAATATGTCATGAAAAATGTTCCACACGAAATGTATAAATTCTCAATATTCTGTTTCTCGAATTTAGATATTTCGTGAACAGTTATCACTAGGAAGTGCTAGTTTCCAGCTGAAATCTAGTCTCTGTGCAGCTACGAAGTTTCCAATTACATTGAAATACTACACAGGGACTTCTCCAGAGTGAAAATACCAGTGACACATCATCCGGGAAGCGGAGTGTCTTAACAGCGTCTCCCACTGGGGTACGACTTGATGGCACAGCCCAGTGAAACCAGCTGGCCCCCAGCTCTAAGCCATATATCACCCTGGCACAGAGCAGAGCACCTCGCTAATGAGCGGAATCGATGACCCATGAAAACAGCTCATGGAGACACTTGACTGGTCGTTTGGGACCACAGCGCCCTGCCATGTAGACCAGCGCGTTCAGGCCTCTGCCCGGCCGTGTGTGTTAGCGTGCGTGCGAGCGTGCTGCGGCCCGCGCATAATACTCCTCAAGGTCACTTGGTCAATGTGCCAGGGCTGCCATTGTTGTTAGGCCAGCATCTGCTGAACTCGGGTTTCCGCTTCACCGGGCAGCCCATGTCACTCAGGGACTGGACTGTGCACTAGATCCATTCAAAACATGCTCTCACCAGTTTCCAGTGTGGATATTTTCTGCCTCAAAATGTCATACAGTTATATGAATTCTGGAAATATTTAAGACTTGATGTGTGGTATATCTTCAATGATAAATCAGATGCAGAATATTCCAAATAATTATACCAACAAAACATAAATGAGCATTACTGCAGAGGAAAGTGCAAACTGCATGCCATTCCTAAAATCTGAACAGGACAGAAATATCACTAATTTGTCTTTTTATGTACAATTAACCCCCAACAATAACAGATTATTTAAAGATCAGAAAACTGTAGAACATGCAAAATTAATAAACATGCAATACTTTCCAAGAGTGATTCAAATTTAAAGATTTTTCTCTCCTGAGCTGAAATACCACAAAAGTCTGTTTGTCGACTCATTTGTAATTCCTACATGTGTAAAATTTATAGTTTTCATCGTCATATTTTTTTCTCTCTCTGTAAAATACTTCATCAGTACAGGTGAACAAACAACACAGTTGTCGATCTTTATTTATCTAGCCACCCATAACAGTATGTCTATGTTACATGTTGATAATTACTGTGCAGCTATAGCAGCGATGTGGCAGTGTTGCCAGGTACAGGCAGGCCATGCTGTCAGATTGATCCCTTACTAGTGAGTCTGGGAACAGTGGAGCGCCTAGAAACATTGGAGTGAGGGCCTGCACTGCTTCCAAACAGACTGAAACATGAAACAGCAATAGACTGCTGCATGCCTCTGTCAATAGGTTTTCAAGAGAGACTGATCACACCGAGCCCAACTGCTAGCGAGCCTAAACTACTAGTGGCTACAGCTCGTGCAGCTCGCTACCTAATGTGAAATGGTACTCGCATGTCTGAGCGGAGGTTTCAAAACGCTACATTTCATTTACTGCCTGATGTATGACTACTGAACTTTGCACGTTAACAGTTACAGCAATTTTTGTGGGAGACAAGAACGCGAGGATCAAAGTTTTCTCTCTGGCTGCTTCAAGTCAAGGTGATTCGAAACATACTAGATGTATGTAAGCGATGACATGGTCTATCGTAGAGACTCTATTCAATTTGTTTTTGATTATAGACTCAAAAGAATAAATAAAGCAAGTTATGTATATCCAATAAGAAAAGCATCCTCTCAACTTTGTATGCTACAATCCCTGTACGCTACAGTCAATGCAATTGACGTCACTATCCCTTGTCAGCAAAAATGTTGACAATGGAATGATATGCTTATATTTTAACCTTCTCCATGCGTGAGGCAACTGGAGATGCCTTACAG
Source organism: Lepetodrilus schrolli (assembly GCA_032361225.1). NCBI lineage: Eukaryota > Metazoa > Mollusca > Gastropoda > Lepetellida > Lepetodrilidae > Lepetodrilus > Lepetodrilus schrolli. The sequence goes on along the minus strand of JAUTBT010052375.1, from coordinate 13,389 downwards.
AGCAGTGTATGTGCGTAGTCCAGAAAGGAGAAGGTTAAATAACAGTTTTATCAGTGTAGAGCAGCAAGAATTTCAAACAAATCGAGACAATTGTGTATGTTACTTGATAAAGTTTACCAATAACTGAAAATGGGCCAAAAACAAATCTTCTCCATTTTAATTTAGTGTTTTGCTTGCAAAACAATTTCGTTTAGGCATCACCAATAGCATCTATAACATTTAGATTGATTGGATTGATTGATTCGTTGTTTTACATCGCTGCGGGAATATTTCACCCACATGCGATGAAGATTAATTGGAACCAAGCTTAATGAAATATTTGGAAATATATCATAACCATAATAGAATTGTAGAAAATATGGACTTTCATAAGGTATTATTTGTGAAAAACAATATACAGAGTAACAAAGAATATGCTGAATACTAGAGTTATTACATTTCCATATCTATCTGGGGCCTAGTTTCACATAGTCATTAATATCTGGATAATCATTGTAAGTCCTATGGATTTACGATGACATACAATGATTTGATGATTGTAGTAAAAGTTTTGTGAATCTGGTCGCTGACCGCAGAATACTAATGAGATTCTTGTGCTTCATATGATGAATCCCAATAAATGTTCGATATGACCTTAACAGATTCAAATCAGCCAACAGGAAAGCATTGATGTCAGAATCAAGTCGTGCAAGGCAGCTCATTTCAATAGAAGAGTCTGCTTGGGACATCCTGGGCAACCAACATATAATGTCATCAGAAATAATTTATATGCCGTTATTAGGAATAATGTGGTCCACAGACTTCATAGTGGCATCAGGAACAAACATTGTGGTTCAAGCTTCAGGAATGTGATTCCAGTACAAGTTCATCAACCACAGTGAGAAAGGAGTATGTATAATATTCACTGGTTTCACAAAAGTAAATAAGTTGTATTAAGCAGCATCTGTGCCACTGGAGGCCAACAACTGCATGATGTCAATGTTGGCTGACATTTGCAAAAACAAATTAATCTGTTATGACATTACACTTGTTTTCTTTACCAGGAATTACAAACATGCTTATTCTTCTCACTGAAGGGATCAATGTCCGAGAGATACTCCTTGTAGCACTATCGCAGAATGACAGATTCCTATAGCTTTGATGACCTGCAATTTGCATAGTTATTTCCCATATGATATAGCTATGATCAAGCGTGTGATAGAATGGTAGTAAACCACACCAGTGTTGTGATTCATACCTGTTTGTTAATATATCATATTTCTATCTCTTTCCATAAATCTACAATATACTTCCATATTGTGAACATTACCACTACAGTGATTTGGTCTGTGACAGAGCACTATGAACAGGATATCTGCACCATGTAATAGCACAGTTCATCAACCTGCAAGACTGTCCAATATCCAGCTACCTAAAGTCTGATGGATGTACAGACCCTCTGAATGCTTGCTCCCAACCTGCCTCTTGTCCCCCCCCCCCCCTCACCTCCCCCCCCACCCCCCTCCTAACATGATAGACATCTCCTTTGATGGATAATGATACACTACATGAATATTATTCAGCAAACTAGTACCTTAGGACGACAGCTCCAGGGACTGAATATGTTCGCAATAATTCAAGTCTATATTATTCCTACGGCCATGAAGGAAAAGGGGATTTGGAGTTTTGCGATTTTAAAGAAAATAAATCCAATAATCTTTGGAAAAAGATCTCGGTGTATATTTGCCAGCGTAGCCTGCATTAACCACCAGAGTTGCTATGGTAAGACATAGGAGCCATGGCTTGTGTAGACGAGCCGATGGTGATAGTTCGTTCTGTATGCTGTCACTGTGTAGTGATGATGTATGCAGACGTTTTCACACTGCGTTCCATGCGTAGGCCACGATAGTCAACTCTTCTCTGTCCAGGAAAAGATACTCCATCACCTCCTGCAGGATACGAACACCTAACTTCTTGCTCTGCAGTCTGATGGGCTAACCATCGTGCAAGCTAATATTTAAACAGAAATATTTAAACGCGAGAATTAATATCACTGGGGTAGTAATTATTGATGTCCAAGAAAAATATTTCTTTAACCTGTGTATTAATGTAAAATGCATTCCTCCTAAAATTTTTTAATTTTACTACTACTACTACTACTACTACTACTACTACTACTACTACTACTAATAATAATAATAATAAATGTATATATTTATAAATTTGAAAACAATTATCATAAAAAACAAAATATAAGAGATAAAAATGAATCCATTATCTTTTCATACTGATTGCTACACTGAATAACAGCATTCCACTGAAGTATTTTAAATGTCCTTAAATTGAATATTGCAGAAAGTTAAATAAACATCAACATTATTGTGTAGGTGCATCCAATGTGATAAATATTGCATACCAAAATCCAAGACACAATGCATGCAGACAAAATACTGCTAGCTAGTCAATTAGTCACCCTTATCAGCCTGATCAGATAGCTGTGTTGTTGATAATGGCCTGCACAGCTGGTGTTACAGTTGGATCTATTCAATCATTCACACTCATATGAAGTCAAATATATGCCTAATCAACGGAAATAAAAACTTGAACATGTTGTTTAGCAACTGTGACCTTACAACAATGGTCTAATGATCCTTAAACATCATGCTGCTGCTTCCAGTCTTGATGGCTATAGATCTACATCACACATGTGCGTTCATATTACATTTTTCAAATGGACTACTATTGTGTATATTGGCCGTTTATTAAAAGTCTTGTCCGTTACTGCCACTTTTCATGCTATATTGGTGGAACCAATTACAGTGTCAACACAAAAATGGATCTCGTAGACATGCCGATCCAATCTTGTTGTGAAGATTAGTCCGTTATTAACAATGGTTTGTATGTATACATATTGTTTTTGGTGATGATTACCTTCTTATAAACTAAGCAGCTGTGCTCGTGGTTAAGGGAGTCAGCCTTAATTTCCCTAACAAGCAAATCATTCAATGGGATGTTTTAGTTATAGAGACTCAGAATATGCAGTCTGTCGAGACTCAGAATATGCAGTCTGTCGAGACTCAGAATATGCAGTCTGTTGAGTTTCCATAGGCCATTGACACTTTATTAAAAAGCTATAAATAAGCACTTGGGTAGATCTTTTGAGATAAAATAGCCCAATTGTATTGGGCTGTACAATGATACAGATAGGCCATGTAACATGTGTAATGCATTTAGTGCTTATCTTTGGGATATTGTTTGCATTGCTCAACTTGGTATACTGCAAGTTGAAAGATCTTTCTAAAAAAAAATCAATTTGACTGATATACATCACTGGATGACAGCCATGTAACCAGAGGTCTTTGATAAGCGACTGTGTGGAGGCTTCACTGCCAGCCGCAGCCTTGCCAGGTGGGCGTGTCATTCCCCAATGAATATTGTACACCTCAGTGGATAGCATGTACATCTCAGTGGATAGCGTATACATCTCAGTGATAGCGTATACATCTCAGTGGAGAGCCTATACCTCAGTGAAGAGCTTTTACCTCAGTGGATAGCATATCCCTCAGTGGAGAACCTATACCTCAGTGGAGAACCTATACCTCAGTGGATAGCATACGCCTCAGTGGATAGCATACGCCTCAGTGGATAGCATACACCTCAGTGGATAGCATACACCTCAGTGGATAACCTATACCTCAGTGGAGAACCTATACCTCAGTGAAGAGCTTTTACCTCAGTGGATAGCATATCCCTCAGTGGATAACCTATACCTCAGTGGAGTCTATACCTCAGTGGAGAGAGTCTATACCTCAGGGTATCATTTATCGAAGCTCTCATATCCACTATGAGACTATAGCAGTCTCATAGCAATCTTTTATTCTAACTTTTAATATGCGTCAGAATTGTTTGAAAATCAGAGAAAATAATGATAAATAAAGGACTCTGGTTTTTGCTACATAGAGATGGTGGACACCTGCTTCAACACTGGCACTAGGTGTATAGTATCTCAGTGGATATCAAATATCACAGTGGATATCATATATCCCAGTGGATATCATATACCCCAGTATATACCATATATCTCAGTGGATATCATATGCCACATTCTAAACGTTACATCAAAATTGAATGCCATGCAGTTAAAATGGTATTTTAAATCAGTATTTAGTTACTGGAACAAAAAACTATTTACCAGTAACGTTCATGATACAAAACTTGAAAACTCTTTTAGGATATTCAGACTGCGACTAAATAAAATAATGCATAAGAGAGGATATCTGTCCATCTGTAAGTGTCAAGAGACATTGCCAGTTTTGTGTCATTTTAACACCAAATTGTCACAATAATGTACCTCACAATAGAGCAGCCAAATCTGCCGACACTCAGTTTAATGCAGCATTGTTTGTGTGCCATTCTGTAAAGATAACAAGCTTTTCATTTATTCTTGTCATATGTGTGAAGCCATATCTATGAATATTGACCCGATGTTAATTTTGCATGTAGGCTGACAACCTTGAATACAATAAACTCTCAGATTATAATTCACATTTTACAAACTAATCATGAAGCATGTTCATTATGTGCCATGATTATGCATTGCCAGATTCCACAGTTATTTTTAAAGTTATATATTTGCATTGGTGATAAGCTTGATTATTCTCACACAGATATAATGCTCAAGAGTGCCTCTACTGTCAATATGGCTAAGCAAGTCTAGATACCTGGAAAATCAGAGGGTAAAGATTTCCAGTGGTTTGTGGTTTGTACATAGTGTATATTTACAATCTGTAGGAATAGTTTATTTACAATATGTTCATTCTCCTTCTGAGGCCAGTTTAGGATATGGTCTGAATTGTAACTTAATTTGTGTGAAGAATTTAATTATTTGTGCTGATCAATGCGGACCAATATGTAATGGCCAAAATCCTACAAATTAAGATATGCAACATTAAACATCCCTTGCTTAATTCAATGATTATTCAGATATATGAGCAAAGCCTGAGAAATATTGTGGCAATCTGGATATGGTAGGAGGAGAAACCACAATAACCAAGTGTTACTTATGGCTCTTACAGACTATGGACTATTGGTGGCAATTGTATACTGTGAAACAGTCTTCATATCACATGACTCGAGCCCAGAGATGGTATTCAAACTTTCATGATATACTTTTACTTATTCCCCTTGCCCACAAAACTTAAAAAAAACATTTAAGTAACATCATACACAGAATGTATTCATGTCATTTGCCTGTATTAGGACACAAGAACACAACTCCAGTGTTAAGTGGAGGTAGCAGATGTACAGCCGATATAGGCATTGCAATCTGACACACAGGATCCACGCTCGCCAACAGTTCATTTAACATGCAATTGTTAAGTACAATTGTTAAGTACAATATGCATCCAGAATCTGTTATTATATTTTCTTAACACAAAGACCTGGAGATAAATTAATTGTCCACATGCAGGAAAAGCTGACAGATTTACGATGAGCTCTGTTTATTTTAGCATTTAATACTGTTGCAGATTTTTATGGCTGCATTGGAAAGTGTTGTCCAGCGCTGTAATGCAAGGTATATAGGATATCACCCTGCTGACCTTTTGCCCTAGCAATCCCATCCCCTACAGCACCCACAGCCTGCTGATGGCCTTGGAACAGGCTACCTACATACCTGGACCCTCTGCCCACAGCATTCTGCAGAAAGGTAAATAAATATCCCGTCACAGATCCAGGCTTCCACATCGGGGGCCCCGGCTTGCCCAGCCTGCCCTGCCCAGGGCAAGAGGGGGATGCGTCTCCTTTCCTGACACCCCTGCAGGGTGGGAGCTGAGGTAGGAGGTCACGGGTGTGCTCCGCTGGGGCTAGGGCTAGTCCTCCAGAGGTGGGACCACTGCTGTTACTCGTGACCTGATTGAGTCAAGATGGCAGGACCTAGCTCTTACAGCAAACACTTAACAGTTACACACACACACGGTCGGCCAGTTGTATCGGTCCATTCTGGCCACGCATGTAACCCCCCAGCCCATAGTCCAAACACATGGCCTACACATTACTCCACAGTTTGTGCTGCATGATACTTGTAGAAAGTCCAGAGTTTTCAAGAAGTTGCTGTTGTGAAAACGCAGTACGGCAACCACACCTCCATAGCAGGTCAGTCCAGCGGGCGAGCTGTGGGATCTCACAGGTCATGTGACCAGTTGCATAACCTATGTCCAGTAGTGTGGTCAGTCCAGCTACAATCTTAGGCCAATGGGCTCTCCGCTCCACTGCTCACTTGCCCCAGCGCTCCACTGCTCACTTGCCCTAGCGTACATTCCGCAACTGACCGCTTGAATCAATACAGATCACCCCCTCTATATGGCACGCTCTACTTTACTTTACATTACTTTCCAAAGCTACCTCAAAATACCCACAACACACACTGGGGCCAGTGGTCAAGACATTAGGTACATATTTCCAGAAGTGATGACCAGTAAGCCAAACATGCAGGAGTAAATGAAGGAATCATTAGGCCTAGGCTGTGAGTGGAGGGTATGCAGGGAATGGGTCCGGAGAGCATGGAGAGCTGCCAGGCAATGAGTCCGGTCTGCAGCTGGTGCTGGGTTACACCATGTGCCATGAGACCTCAGTAGCCAGAGGATGTGGTCAGACACCGACATCCGGTGTCTTACCACCAGTCAGTGGTTGGAAATAAGAAATCACTTTCAAGCATAACCTCTGTGAATCCAATGACTGTATGACAAGCACCTTTTAACATAGTACATATACCAGTGTGTGGCGAAGGCAAACAGTGATCTTCATTATCTAGCTTTACTTGGAAACCCACTAGATATAGTATATAGTAAAATATATCATAAATAGAATAACTAGTAGGTTGTTCAAAGAATGAGATATTTAGGAAGATTGGAACATAACCAGAACATGACAACCTTGGCAATTTGTTGGCAAACAAAATAGAAAATCACATTATTCTTTCATGGCTAATATCTTATCATAACACAACATTATAAATGATGTTTGATGATAATAGGGTTGAATTTCAAATATGAATTATATCATTCAAGTAGAAGTCAAGATCAGATGGCAATACCAGCAATGTCAAACCTTGAACAAGTTCAGCCCAGTCCACCACCAAACAACACATCAATGTAAAGAACAAATCATTGATAAAGTAACATACTCTTGCATATTCTATTAACGTTGTCACTTAATATTGAACCTCTTGTAGTGTTAATAAAAATTTTAAAAAACATTAAAAAAAATTAAGATAAATACAGGTTTCCTCTCCTAGTAACATCCATCTAGGTGAACCATCTGAAGCATGTGTATGATTCTGCCATCTAACAGTACAGGAGAGGCATGTGTTGATAGCGGTGATTACATCACTGGGCAGTGGTAAGTGGCCACCGAGAGGTTTTACACACCTATGCAAGCACACACGCACGCACACGCACACACACACACACACACACGCACACACAACACACACACACACACACAACAGACACAACACACAACAGACACAACACACAACACACACACACACACACAACAGACACAACACACACACACACACACACACACACACACACACACAGCAGTGGAGAACCATGGTCTAGGCTAGAAGGAACCTGTGCCCACTTAACCCTCACAAGTCCCATTTCACGACATCGTGCATCTACTTACTGAGCAGTTAATAAGCAAACATAACAAACTACATTTCAGAACAAAATCTTGAACACCATCACCAAAGAATTGGCGATATACACAGGCATGTCAATGTTTTTTTAAGGATGGCAGCATGAGAGTTTCGAAGGACCCAAATGGCAGTTCGAAGGTACTCAAACATACTCTTGCTGGTCAGTTTGCTCAATGGTTCCCTGGCTGACCAGCGGTCAATGGACACTGAGGACAGGAAGAATGCAGAGGTTTCAGTTAGCTCCACACAATATTGGCCGGCTGAATCAATAGGCACACTGACCAGTGTAATGGCCAATTCCCATATGCAATTGAATTTGTTTAGTTGTGCCTCTGTGCTAATCCCTTGGTGGGACAATGCCTCATTATACACATGCAGGACAATGCTTTAAAGGAATTGTTGCAAAAGCTGTAGTTGAAGCTGACCAGCCTATCATAATAGTGATTCCACTTCCTGTAACACTCTAACACTGTTCTTTCATGTCATTTCTGTGGTTAACGTAGATCCAAGATACAACTGCCTATTCCTACAAGGACACACATCAACTTGGGTTATTGCCACTCTTTACTTACTTGTATCGATTCAAAAGAAAAGTCTTGCATTCATCACCAACATGATTTTGCTTACTCAACACAAGCCCCAATTCCAAATGTGTAAAATGCTTAATAGAAATAAAAGGACAATCAATACTGTCACTGTTATTGTCAACGTAACATTATTGGATTAACATCGTATATATTTTCAATATAATTACATTAAACAAATAAATCGGTTATAAACATTTTACGCATTGGGTCCTTAATACCACAATTACATTAAACAAATAAATCGGTTATAAACATTTTACGCATTGGGTCCTTAATACCACAATGATAACGGGACTACACATTACGGTGATAGTCAATGATATCATGTAACAATTACTCAAATATATCCTAAATTAATGTAGGTCATTGGAGTCTAGTGGGGGGACTTTGTTTGAATATGTTGAGTTATTTCTTTCATCAAGTGGCTGCTCTCTAATCTAGCAAACTCATCAGTGCTTGAAACATACACAGCAGTATATATGATACAATGGTGGGGACAATGGGTCCTTACAAAGGTCTTGGGCAATGTTACAGTCTTCATTAGAAGGAGACGGTGACTCACACATGCCAGCTGACAGCAGTTTAAAGTGCAGTGTTAAATACTGTACTCTACATAATGTGTATGGTTATCACTCTGACACAACATACTGACATCGATAATTTTCACAACTTTAAAATGAATATGTTGACATGCCTAAATTAATAAATAAACACGCACGGCTGCCAAAATCAAGTGAAAAATAATGTTCTCAGAAGTTCGTAAATGACAAGATGTGTCAAATATTTATAAATATGATGTGGAAATTTCAAACAGCTGTATCATGTATCATGTATATTAATTCATAATAAAGTGAAATGTCCATCATACAGTAGAATAGCTAGAACCAATACAAAGGTATTTCTTGCCAAGATCAAATTCAAAGTCAGAAATATGCATTTCCATATAAAAATCATGGTGCAAAAAAAAACCGCAGAAAGCTATCTATAAAATATTTGGATTTATTTCCTCATACAAGGCAACATTGCTAGACGGAGAATATCCTCATACTATAAAATATCATTGCCACATAAATTGTATCCACATACCACTTTAGCCTCCATCATTACCACTTGCACTGTATCACTGCCACTTATTGCATCCACATATCATCACATATCATTGCCAGACTTCTTAATCCATTATTGCCATATAGTTTGCCCTCATTCCATCAAATCACATAACATTGCCAGACCTATTCCATAATTGCCACATACAGGGTGCCCCCATAGTATCAAATATCGTTGTTATCATACCATCATATATCATTGCCGCTTATTCTATCATTGCCACATACAAAGTGCCCTCATACCATCATATATCATTGCCACGCATACTGTCAGTATATGAAACACACAGTTCAGCACTGCAGTTATCAACAGCAATAAGTTGAAGTGTGGTCACACATATAAAAGCCTCAACTTGAATATACACACACACACACGACAGAGACCAGAGTTGACCTCACACTAACCCGGTCCGTTAGCTGGAAGTCTAGTCTATCTAAATGACACTACAACAACATCATCGGGGTTTGAAAACATAATGATCGTCGCGCAACACCACTGAAATCTGTCACTTCCCCATTGACATGAAAAGTTGAATGTTGATATAATTCATATCATTGTGCATATACATCCTGTCATCCAGAAATACATATTAAAACATGCCAAAACAATAATAACGAAACGAAAACAGTGTATATCCAGTAATTCAACGGGCTGCAAGAGGACATTGGAGGATGTTAACCTGTCTACCTCAGAAATACTAACAATGGCAGGTTATAGTGTGTGTAGCATATCTAAAGATCCAAAGTCCTACATTTTACTGTTACATAACGACACTTCTCGTTACAGCGGACGGTGGCAATGACACCTGTGGTGCTGACGGCACTGTTACGGTGCTGACATCACCAGTCCTTTGTGCACTTGTCATTATTCACAGGGATTATGCTAGTGCTATATTTAGGTTATACATTGGTATAAAAATTACTTTTGCAATAAAATGACTTCATATCTTTATATATTAAGAAAGCAATTGCAGAATGAAATAGCATATTACAGAAAGGTTATTCTATAATAATAGTAAAAAAATTGTTCTGAAAATAATATTAGTAGACATTCCAAAAAGGATAAAATATTGTAATTATTCTTATAATAATAACAATAATAATAATGTTAATAATCCATCAAATCCACACTGAATAAGCGTATATTCAATGTGATACATATTTACTTTTTCTTTCTCTTCCTTTCTCTACCTCGGCCAACAGAAAAGAAAATGACAATTATTTTCTTCTTGATTACTTTTTCTTCTACATCTACTTTCCACACTCTACTATAAATTTCTGAATCATTTTCTTCTCACGATCACAATCTTCTCCTACTTCTACGTTACAATGTCCACAATAAATTTCTGATTTCTATATTGAAATCCCATGTTGTCCACAAACATCTTGCACCCTGTTTTCAATTACATCCTGACAGGAGTATTTGCCTATGAGTCCTTGACTAATCTGCTCTGCCTGTAAATCAGCTGTTCTTCCACAGCACAGCACAAGGTGAGTTACAGACTGTTTAGCCAGAGGAGGCCAGAAGAGGTGCAGGAGGTGGTGGGGTACATGTCCACACAGACGCTGGACATGTTGAATGCCGTCAGTGTTTACCGTGTGTGGTTTGGACATGGCTGGGGCAGATTTGCCCAATGCTGCTGAGACATCGCGACTTCGCGACGAGACAGATAGATGAAGAATTTCAACATGTACCTTATTCATGGGAGTTAAAGCAGTTGAATATGGCTTACTCCCGGAAAGCTAGGTCAACTCACGTGGAGTTCTGTGAAATATGTGAGCACAAAGTAATCAATGTAAACGTATACCTTGTACAGTGGTCACCAATAAGCAATTACTGCTACATTGCAACTCTCAGATTGAAAATGCTTGTATTTTTTTCCCCAAAGTCGAGAGACACTTATACAGACATGTCTGGATGTAAAATATTTACCCAATCATGTTGTGATTTAAAACTGTGTGTAGCCGCTAGAACTGCCTTTGTCTTTGAGAATCAATAGCATGGTCTTACTAACTAGCAGGCAGATGTGTAGGGGCCTATCAAGCAGACACATAACGTGTTACTTACATGAAAAATTCAACAGTAATACTAATAACCCCATTAACTTTGAATGAAGAGTTCTTTGTGTTGTACATGTGTTGCTTGGAATAGGTTAAGTACTTACTGCCAAAATGTTGTTTTTTTTGTGGGTTTTTTCCATCAAAACGTTTGACAGGGTATTTGGTAAAATATGTACACATGTGTATGTGAGTTATGGATAGAAAGAAAGATTGAAAATGGAAATGGGAAGATGGTGAGAGAAAGAGGGAAGAAGGTATTATTGAGAGATAAAAAAAGAGCTACGCATTAGTCCTTATGTCACACAACATAATGCAATTATTGTTGTTGTGAAAAGAGAATTATTCTTTTCCCTTTTAGATTGGGAAAGAAAAAGAAAGAAGAATAGGTATGTGTGTGTGAGTGAGTGAGTGAGTGAGTGAGAGAGTGAGTGAGTGAGAGAGAGAGAGAGTGAGAGATAGAGATAGAGAGAGAGAGAGGGGGAGAGAAAAAGGAAGAAGGCAAGACCTACTCTGAAGCCCGAGTCTGAACAGTGTCGCTCTGGGTACAGGTAAATCTAGCTGTGTAATGATCTGGAACACTTCCAGATTTCTAATCACATTAATAAGCTGGCAGTAAATGGCTGGAACTGCCACACACCAAGCTGCTGCTAGATCCAGCTCTCTCTGCCGTCAGTTCCCAGCTCAGTAATACCTCATTGTCAGTGGACATGCATCCCTGGTGGCTGACTACAGATCTACATGCCAGATACCATTACGTATTGATTTCTTATGAATTCCTACCACTTCAAATCCTTATCGGAAATATCCTGAACTGGGAAAACTGTGCCACGCATGTTATCTCGTCAAGTAATCGCTTCAAATGGATAATAAATATAATAACAAAAAAAACGGCAGATAAAAATCAAAAGGCTGTGTAATGTTCAACACGTTTATGGAAATATTAGTAAAAGAACTACAGATATTTCGTTTATGATTGACTGCATTTTGTGTGCAAGATACATTTGTCATTTGAAACATAAATATCTCAGATCTTTACCTACAGGCTTGTCTTCATCACATGATCCAGCTCATGATTCCATTGTTTAGTGAAAGGTGCCAGTAATCATCAACTATAGATAGGAATCATCTGTAATGCTAAGCGACTCCCATGGACATTCATTGTGCTGGAAGAAAGTGTGCAATCAGATGTGGATATTCTGTGTCTTTGCCGTCGATTCACGACTGCTTCACCGAAGAGGTACGTGGAGCCGTCATACTGTGACGGGTCGTCGACACGAATGGCAACACAAGTGTCGGCGTGGATGATGGCACTACTTTGATGCTGGTCACACATGCACTTCGACGCGACGGTGCATTACTTACACAGCCGAGGAGAGAACGTTCTTCACAGCTTACCATCCATAATACAGTATGTCTGCCGTGTCCCTATTGGGGAGAACTGTCCCATTAATGCAGTAGCTTGCACTGCGGTGTGCAGGCCGACTCTGTCACTGGGAATGTTAACAAATAGCGTTCACCTGTTCACCACACTGACGAGCTGTAGTCACAATACGTCGCCAAGTAGCAGATATGTTTGGAATTGTCCAGTCTATCCCAGCACTGTAATGTACTACATCTTTGGTGGCAATATCCATATGGTATGGTAAGACTACCAGCACAAATGTCAAATGTAAATCTCATGATCAAAACTGAGATTTGATATACAACACTCAAAAGTCATCTTGACCAAACCCCATTATTTGGTCCCTTAACCAGGTGCTTCTGTAACTCACTGACAAGCACAGAGTACATGTCTACGACCCCATTCTTGTAGGTATCTCTGTTGACTTTAAGCTAGGACTAAGTTTGTGATCTCATTCTTGTAGGTATCTCCATTAACTTTAAGCTAGGACTAAGTTTGTGATCTCATTCTTGTAGGTATCTCCATTAACTTTAAGCTAGGACTAAGTTTGTG